>CALYLW010001476.1:0-130322 GCA_944989445.1 Ampullaceana balthica | reverse complement strand
GGGACGTGGTGGTCGAGTGGCAGCGCACTGGACTGTCGTACCGATGGTCACGGGTTCGAATCCGTGTGAAGGCAAGGGTATGTTCCCGGTGCCTAGGGCGTCCCTGAGTCACCCCGCTCCGAATGTAGTTAGGCGGCTGGGTAATGCGAGGAACCCACAAAGCCGTGGCCTGTGAATGCTGCATCACTTGCCAACAGATCATCTGTCATGGTCTGTGGACGCAACTATCTTCTGCATAGAAGGAGCGTCTGTATAGATAAGAAGATCATATTACAATTGATGAAATGATCAGCGCTTGTTAATTTGTTTTACCAACGTTTTAATAACACGGTGATATGGTCACGCGGGTGAATTCATGGATGTAAAAAAAGCAAACGGGTAGAGATGCTTATTTAGAGAGATAAACTAAAAAATGCATTAATTTAATTACGGTACATTCGATCGATCTGAAATTTTAATACAATGCATTGTCAGCCAAATAACATCTATATGTGGTAAATTTTGAGATCTCTAGGACCATCAGAAGTGGTTTAATTTTACGTGGGCAAATTTGAAAAATTGCGGATATACAGGACGAAAGCAAGTTAATAAAACATGGTAAAAACTTTGTATAAACGTGGTAAAATGGCTCTCAGTTACTGCGGGTCATGCCACCTCTGGTATATAGTAACGAACATCAAACACAGTTTGTTATAACACTTCTTTAGGATACTGCTCTCAGTTACTGCTTTTCATGGCGCTCAGGGTCTATGGTAACGAACGTCAAACATCGTTTGATATAACACTACTTCAGAACACTGTTAATGCTAACACGTTTAAACCTAGAAAACTACAAATACGTTCGGTACAGTTTGCTGTTGCAAATTTCAGACGAACATTAAGACATAATATCTTAATGATCAAATTTCAGACTAACATTAAGACATAATATCTTAATGATCAAATTTCAGACGAACATTAAGACATAATATCTTAATGATCAAATTTCAGACGAACATTAAGACATAATATCTTAATGATCAAATTTCAGACTAACATTAAGACATAATATCTTAATGATCAAATTTCAGACGAACATTAAGACATAATATCTTAATGATCAAATTTCAGACTAACATTAAGACATAATATCTTAATGATCAAATTTCAGACGAACATTAAGACATAATATCTTAATGATCAAATTTCAGACGAACATTAAGACATAATATCTTAATGATCTTTCTAACTCAGGGGTTGGCAACCATTTGAACCGGAAGAGCCAAAAGTTACAATTTAAAACATTTTCCAGTTTTTAAAGACCCACCAACATGAGTTTTGAATATAAAATAAGGTAATTATTAATAGTTGCGCATTGAACTAGAAAGCCTTGTCAATTAAAAACACGAATACTGTTCGTGATCCACATGTTGTCGACCCCTGTTCTAGCAAATGACAAGGTTATTAAGAGATGATGATTATTAAATCCTTTATATTAACTTCACGGCCGTCTCTCTCTCTCTCTCTCTGTCTGTCATGGGCGGGCGGAAAAACTAAATGAAAAAATCACACACTTCCCGTGATGCATTCGAGCAGAATTTGGCACATAGACTCGAGTTACCTAACAATGCATCGTTTCGACATTTTAATTAGATCAAACGTACCGTATTTAAATTAATGCATTTTTAGTTTATCTAAATATAACATATGTAATTCAATTTCATGGTTTGTTATTGTTTTTCTTTCACGTGCCAGTTGAGTCGACGCGTTGACGCCACCCGTCGATGTCGACACCCCCTCCCGTCTCTTCCCCCGGTTTTAAAGCCGGGGGATATCACTCGGTGTCAGTCTGTAAATGTTTGTCGTGTTTGAATATAATCAATACTTTTAGTTATGTCTCATTTATGAGGGATTTTTAGTCAAAAACTCTGTTCTTACGGGTCTTTTTTATTTTATTGTTTAGTTCACCAATGTTAAAGGCAATTAATTGGATTTTTGGGGGCCTTATTTTTTCATACTCCTTACGTTAAAAGAAGTGTTTTATTTCGTGAAAATACAAGATGGCACCATGAGGGGAAAACATAAACTATTTATCGTTGGAAATATTCTTGATTTTAATGAAGTTTTTAATTAAATTTTTTGAGTTTAAAAAAAAATTCACATTGAATGTTACTCAATGATGTCAATGCAGTCTACACTGTACCACGTTAAAGGTTGATCATGGTCACAAAGGTTTCAAGCCTGTGAGATATATTTTTATTATTATTTTGTTAGAACATCATCAAATATGTTTACTATGTTTTTACAAAGTAATACTTTTTTAAAAATCTTCACTGACTTAATAACGTTTACTTTAAATTTTTAGAAATGAAAGACGTGTTTTCAAAGAATTACATCAGTAATGCTAAAATGTATTTATTTCAATTCGCAACTTGACAGAAGAGATGAGAGAGACAGATACAGAGAGAGATCAGAAACAAGAGGGAGAGAGTGAATGATTTTTGTTCTACGACAAAACGGAAAACGATAAATGACAAAGTAATAAAGACAAAACAACAATGTAGCAAAACGACATGAGACGAGGTAATGAAGTTTTTAACAAGGTTTGTCTGAAATAAAATAAAGGTACTATATTTCATTATAAGCTGTTAAAACATTTATTTTTAGATATATCTTTAAAAGTCACCTTAAATTTTCCCTATTTTCTTATTATAAGGAAATACAGACCTTTATGTTTTAAAACCACAAACTTTACATGCGTCTACATATTGATTTAAGATGGGAAGAAGACAATAGAAGATAGCTATCAACGTATGGGATTTTAATTAAGGAAGTCAAGGCTTTAGTGACGAATTCCTACTTAAGTTGACTGGCATTGTATCAAATTAAAATGTTCTTTCTGAATATAACAATATGTATAATAAACGTATTTAGAGTTGAATAAAATAATTCAAACCATAGCCAGCATGGATCTCATGTACTGCTCTGTAACCTTAGAAAAATTAAACAAATATTTAGAAGTTACAAGCCAATAATTCTTGTTTATTATCAACTCTAAAACAGTTCAAGATAAATGTGTGTGTATGTATATACATATATATATATATATATATATGAAGACCTCAAGGGAAGAAACAGGTATGGGCCATTTTTGAAATTTTTTAGTTATCCCCTGTATTTGATAGAGGATCAAAAATAGAATGCTCTGAAAGAGATTTTATGAAAAAATATGTATCTCACCCTATTAAAAATTCAAATCTATTTAGTTAATTTATAATAAATCTGTATAATTTTGAAATTTTAAACTTGAATATCTCAAAACTACAAAAATGTGACATAGCCGTTTTTTCCCTTGAGCTCTTCATATATATATATATATATATATATATATATATATATATATACATGTATATAAAATATTTTATATAAGTAATTTCTAATTCTTCAATACAATATCTTCAATTTTAAATAAATAGTATATTTACATTGTTTTATAAATTTATTGGTATGTTACGTGAATTTCAGTCAAAAACCAAAATTATTTATTGATATAATACACGTTCCAAGAACACAGTTTATTATAAAATAAATTACCATAGTTCGTTATTAAGGGTATATATATAAATACTTTATTTAAGAAACGAATTAAAGTGTGTAGCAATTTATTGGATATATTGTACGGCATCAGTAAACACTGCAGGAGATTAATCCACAAAAGAAATAAATATATGTGAATGTCAGAAAGACAAAGTTTTCGCCTAGTTAAAATAATGGTTAGATAAAAATAAAAATGACTTTAATTTCAAAAGATTCTGAAACATTTTATAAAGTTTTTATAATCACTAAAAACATAAATTAGTTAAATTGAATTTTAATAGCAATTACAATTTTTAACTTTAGACAGAGAAATAATACATTTCAAATAAATTATTTTCTTGATTCCATTTTAACTACGAAAACAAAATATAAGAACAGGACCAACTAATCCATCAAGAAAGAGATGACATGTACGTTATAATTTGGATAAAATAAAGCACCCATAAATCTATGTGTATTTAAAATCTAAATCAAACTGAGTTTATAGTTAAAAGTAATGTAATAGAAAATTTACTCTACTTTTTTCAAAAAAATATGACTCCATATTTGTAAATGACATCATTAGTTTTGTGGTTCTCAGTCATTTTTTAAATCCTTTATATTAACTCGTGGTGTCTGCGGCGGACCTTGCTTGCTTGCTTGCTTGCTTGCTTGTCGCCAAAACTTTTGATCGATTTTTAACCCACTTGCTCCCAAGATAGCGAGCTGAAATTTTGCAGGCAGTTTCGTACCGATGATAAAAACAACGTATCAAAATTTCAGATCGATCGCATGTACCGTAATTAAATTATTGATTTTTTAGATTATTTTATTTATTCCTATGTATCATGCTATTTTTTGAGATAGAGCGTCGCGGTGCGTATTATATTGAACAACCTTTCTGTCGCGCAATAAGGTGCGTATTTTATTGACAGCTCTTTTTATAAACATATTCCTGATCGGTGCGCATTATATTAAACATGTTTTACGACAAAACTGCAATTTTGTATTTCTGGATGGTCTGGCGCTGCGTATTATAATGAACATTCTTTTAATTACTTCTCGTACATAAAGGATTTATAGTAAAAAACTTGGTTTTTTACGGGTTTTTCTTATTAAATCCTTTATATTAACTCGTGGTGTCTGCGGCGGACCTTGCTTGCTTGCTTGTCGCCAAAACTTTTGATCGATTTTTAACCCACTTGCTTGCAAGATAGCGAGCTGAAATTTTGCAGGCAGTTTCGTACCGATGATAAAAACAACGTATCAAAATTTCAGATCGATCGCATGTACCGTAATTAAATTATTGATTTTTTAGATTATTTTATTTATTCCTATGTATCATGCTATTTTTTGAGATAGAGCGTCGCGGTGCGTATTATATTGAACAACCTTTCTGTCGCGCAATAAGGTGCGTATTTTATTGACAGCTCTTTTTATAAACATATTCCTGATCGGTGCGCATTATATTAAACACGTTTTACGACACAACTGCAATTTTGTATTTCTGGATGGTCTGGCGCTGCGTATTATAATGAACATTCTTTTAGTTACGTCTCATACATAAAGGATTTATAGTGAAAAACTTGGTTTTTTACGGGTTTTTTAAATTTATTTAAATCCTTTATTAAATCCTTTATATTAACTCGTGGTGTCTGCGCCGACCGACCGACCTTGTCGCCAAAACTTTTGATCGATTTTTAACCCACTTGCTCGCAAGATAGCGAGCTGAAATTTTGCAGGCAGTTTCGTACCGATGATAAAAACAATGTATCAAAATTTCAGATCGATCGCATGTACCGTAAGTAAATTATTGATTTTTTAGATTATTTTATTTATTCCTATGTATTATGCTATTTTTTGAGATAGAGCGTCGCGGTGCGTATTATATTGAACAACCTTTCTGTCGCGCAATAAGGTGCGTATTTTATTGACAACTCTTTTTATAAACATATTTCTGATCGGTGCGCATTATATTAAACATGTTTTACGACTCAACTGCAATTTTGTATTTCTGGATGGTCTGGCACTGCGTATTATAATGAACATTCTTTTAGTTACTTCTCGCACATAAAGGATTTATAGTCAAAAACTTGGTTTTTTACGGGTTTTTCTTATTAAATACTTTAAATTAACTCGTGGCGTCTTGTTGCACCCTTGTCGCCAAAACTTTGGATTGATTGTTAACCCACTTCCTCGTAAGCTAGCGAGCTGAAATTTAGCAGACAGTTTTGTGCCAATGATAAAAACTACGTATCAAAATTTCAGATCGATCGCATGTACCGTCACTAAATTATTGAATTTTTAGATTATTTTGTTTATTCCTATGTATCATGTTATTTTTTGAGATAGAGCGTTGCGGTGCGTATTATATTGAACAACCTTTCTGTCGCGCAATAAGGTGCGCATTTTATTGACAACACTTTTTATAAACATATTCCTGATCGGTGCGCATTATATTAAACATGTTTTACGACACAACTACAATGTTATATTTTTGGATGGTCTTGCGCTGCGTATTATAATGACCATTCTTTTAGTTACTTCTCGTACATAAAGGATTTATAGTAAAAAAGTTGTTTTTTCAAGTTTTTTTTAAATTAAATCCTTTATATTAACTCGTGGTGTCTGGTTGAACCCTTGATTGCTTGTCGACAAAACTTTTGATCGATTTTTAACCCACGTCCTCGTAAGCTAGCGAGCTAACGTTTAGCAGCAGTTTGGTGGCGATGATAAAAAAATTAGTATCAAAATTTCAGATCGATCACACGTACCGTAATTGAATTATTGATTTTTTAGATTATTGTATATATTCTTATATATCATGTTATTTTTTGAGATAGAGTGTAAGGGTGCGCATTATATTGAACAACCTTTCTGTCGCGCAATTAGGTGCGTATTTTATTGACAACACTTGTTATAAACATATTCCTGATCGGTGCGCATTGTATTAAACATGTTTTACGACACAACTACAAATTTGTATTTTTGGATGGTCTTGCGCTGCGTATTATAATGAACAATCTTTTAGTTACGTCTCATACATAAAGGATTTATAGGGAAAAACTTGTTTTTTAAAGTTTTTATGTCTCTATATTTGACGATTTATATTTACGGTTTATAAGCAATGTGTATAATTTCAAAAAGGAATCTTTTTTTTTGTTCCCTATTTCGTATAAGGCATCATATTTTGTAAATTATATTCAATGCACACACACACACCAGATTTTATATCTGAAAAATAAAATACATTTAAAAAAAAAGATTCAACCGTCTGTTAATAAGCGCATCTTAAAAATGATTAAAAGGCAATTTTAGAAATGGCCTATGCTATTGTGAATACAAAGGAATGAACATAAAAACATATTCAATTCGCAATTCATATTAATTAAGCGTTTTCAGAATCACTTCATTAAATTTAGTCAACTTTTGTTAATACGTTCGGTAGCGAAAGTTTATAATGTATAGTGCATATAAAGCTTAAGTAAACAGTTTTAAAGTGTACGTTTATTTGACATAGGTCATCACTTTCAACATAAAATAAACTCGCTACATCTATGGTTTTTAATTAAATGTCGAGTTATGAATTAAATTTTTAAAAATCCCAATTTTATTCATTGCATGTAAAATATTAATACAATGCATCGTGAAATAATTGAAATAAAATAATTTAAACGCATATGTAATATATAAAGCTCAGTTGATATTTTTATGTTTGTTTGTTTGTATCCATTAAAAAAAGGCCACTGCTTTGTTGACATTTTTCCAAAAGATCTCTGCCACTGTCGTCACTAAAAAAGCTCTTATATATTTACGACACTGCAATGTAACACAATTGTAATTAATACAATATTTGCAACAGCGTCTATGAGATAAAGATAATAAAGATAAATAAAAAAAAATTAGGCTATATTCCTAATTTTAAAAAAAACAAATAAAACAAATCAATTTTATGTTAAAAATGCATGTGAAACCATCATAATAATCGATTTTAAAAATGGCCTATGTTAATCCATCATCAAAGGAATGAACATAACATTAAATTCGCAATACAAAATAATTAAGCGTTTTCAGGATCACTTTATTTAGTTTAATCTACTTATGTTAATAAGTCCGGTAGCCTAAGTTTAAATAGTATAAGTGTATAGGTTATGTAAAAGACAACAGCTTATGTAAAAGACAAACAAAATATAAATGTTATATTAATAGGACACAGCTAAATTTAAGATGCGTACACGAAAATGTGCGCACAGCAATCAGAGGATAAAAGATTTTAAAACGTGCACCGCTAAAAATGAAGCCTTGAAAAAAATACTGACACAATTATTACATAAATAGGTTTTTCATTAAATGTCGAGTTATGGAACAGAAAAAAATTAAAACAAATTCGCAATTAAATTTAAACGTGTAAACAATTAAATCTAATGCATCGTGTGGCAGTTGTAATTAAATATGTTTACGTGTCTATCTAATATATAGAAAGTAACAGTAAAGAAAATGACAATTCTTTGTTCTACACAGCTTAAATTATGAAGCGTACACGAAAATGTGCGCACCCTAATTAGACATTATAATATTTTTTCAAATGCGCACGGCTGAAAATAAAGTATTGGCATTGGGGAAAAAAAACGTCACCAAAAGTAACTCGCTTTGAACGGCATTTGAACGTCCGCGTAAATTTGTTCAATACAGAAATGAGGTTAAATTTTTTATTCTTTGTCTCTGCATTTTCTGATTAATTAATTTATGGCATTCGGGCAAAAGGGACAATTACAAAAACTAACTTAAAACCACCTTCAGGGTAAAAGGAACCGTCCTGCCAAATTTGGTCCCCATCCGTCATTTGGTTTTTCCGTGATTGTCTAATAGAAAGTCGAAAAGTGAAACATACAAACAACTGAGCTTTATATATTAGATTACCATTTTTTTAAATATAAAAATTTCTTATCATTAATCGTCCAAAGTAAGTTTGGTTAAAATATATATATGCATATATTAAATACAACAGCACCGGTGCTTTGTAGTGCATCGCTAGCATGAAAAAAACATTCTATTTCCATTATTTAACAACACTAAAAATCTGTGAAATTTAACTTTTTTTTTACATATTTTATGATAAGTGACATGAGTACTTTTTCAGTAAGGTTAGTAAAACTTCAGTTAGGTGAGTACTGTTTCAGTTAGGTGAGTACTTTTTCAGTAAGGTTAGTAATACTTCAGTTAGGTGAGTACTGTTTCAGTTAGGTGAGTACTGATTCAGTTAGGTGAGTACTGATTCCGTTAGGTGAGTACTGTTTCAATTAGGTGAGTACTGTTTCAGTTAGGTGAGTACCGTTTCAGTTAGGTGAGTACTGTTTCAGTTAGGTGAGTACTTATTCAGTTAGGTGAGTACTGTTTCAGTTAGGTGAGTACTGTTTCAGTTAGGTGAGTACTGTTTCAGTTAGGTGAGTAATGTTTCAGTTAGGTGAGTAATGTTTCAGTTAGGTGAGTACTGTTTCAGTTAGGTAGTGTGAGTGTGTGTTTGTCCTTCAGTGTATTTGAGTGTTTATATGAGTATGTTTATTTCAGAGTATCATTTACTAGGACGAAATTTCAGATATAAGTAAAAGATCATAAAAACTGTTATAACATAATAAATATCAACATTCATAATTCATGTTATATTATAAAAGAAAACACGTAAATGCAAATGAAAATGATTACTTGTGTTTGTTAACTTCATATTGTCATGGATGCCACAAACTGAGTTAGGACATATAAGGGAATGTTTTACTACAATTGTTTTGTTCACTTTCAACTTGTTGATTTTACATTTAAACAGCGTCAGAGACAAAAGGAATACAGTCATACAGTTTATAAAGTAAACATGTAAGATAATGTAAGTTATATGCTCAGTAAATTGAACTTTGATCATATAAATTGAATTATGAAAATAAAAGAGGGCGATAAGTGGCATGATCTGAAAAAAAAATTATGTTAAATAAAGCAAGAACAAATATTTTAATTTTTAAAAAAAATTTAATAATGGTTTATGTCTGCTCACTCATTAGACCTTTCTTCTGGATTCAGTCGATTTCTATCTGAAAGGAAACAAGCGATTTTTTAAGCGTATACATGGTCCTAAGTCATTTTTACCATTACTATCAATTCTCGGTTTCATGACAGAAACCAATAGATAAGGTAGCGTTGTCTGTCATGATTTTCTGTCTGCATGAGTTGTATGATTGTCATTGTCTGTAATTTTGTGAGAGTTGTGTGTAGGTAAGAGTTGTCAGTCTGTTACATTTTCTAATGTTATTGTTGTCCGTCAGTTTGTAAGATATGTATGATATTTAGGTTGTCTGTCTATTAGATTTTTATGACTGTTTGTGTGTCATAAATAAAATAGATGTCTGTTTTTAGTATTGTATGTATGTAAAGGTTTTCTGTTTGTTATTGGTGTTGTCTGTCTGCTAGAGTTGTATGATTGTTAAAGTTATATTTTAGTTTGATAGAGTTGTTTGTTTGTTATTACGTTTTTGCCTGTATTTTCTATAATACACTAGAAACAATCCTTGAGCATATGTAAATGGAATTGAAATCAGTGTTCAAAGTTTGAGCTGAGATATACATTTTGAGGAAAATTTACAATTTAAAATGCTTTCCTATAAAGAATCATACATCTTACAATTTTAGAACAAAACATGTATATTTAGTATGTAAATATATTTTGCCGTTTACATAATAATATATTTTAATAAAACTGGTTATAAAAAATTATTATCTTCCCTTGAATTAAATATCGGTAATAAAACAAACCCGTAAAAACGAAGTTTTTGACTATAAATCCCTTATATATGAGACATAACTAACAGTATTGATTATTTTCAAACATTTACAGACTAAATCTGTCTTAACTCAACTTTGCATCATAACCCTAGTGAGGGGTGGGTGGGAGGCAGAGGGGAAAAGTCTGGTCACCGATTCGCTTGACCGAGCTCAGAGTGACACGTAAAATGTAAACAAAAGCGCCCGTCGCTTCGTTGGGTCGCCTCAATGCGTCAGCTCAAAATTTCACGTGGGAAAAAACAATAACAAACCGTGAATTTAAATTACATACCTCATATAAGGATAAACTAAAAAATGCATTAATTTAATTACAGTACGTTCGATCGATCTGAAATTTTGATACGATGCATTGTTAGGTCAGACGGGTCCGTGTGCCAAATTTCACTTCGATCGGATCATGGAAAGTGGGTCATTTTTTACTTCTGTTTTTCCGCCCGCCGAGCCCAAGACAGAGAGAAAGAGAGAGAGAGAGACGGCCGCGAAGTTAATATAAGGGATTTAAAAATGAGAGAAGTTTTAAAACATTATAATATTTAAGTAACATGAGTTTTAACTTACTGCCCCACTGAAAATTAAATAATATCGTAATAGAAGCAATAATAGAGATTTTACGATCTTAATATAAAATTTAAAAATTTATTTTATTTCAAGTAAAACTTCATATTAAATACATCAGCACCAGTGCTTTGCGGTGCAGCTCTGATGGGAAATAAAATGAATACAATATATGCACGTTGATATCCCACAGATCTAAAGTATTTGTTCCTTATTTACCAACAAAATGTATGCCTTTTTGTACATTACTATGCATATAACTTTTTTTAGCGATTGGGGTATTAATTATATATGCTCGGATTGATGATTTACATTTCCATTTAGTTTTCTTCTTACATAAATTTATAAACTGGTATGTCATACGACCACAACGTGGTTTGTCTCTTTTAAACAACTAAAATGTTTAATTGACGCTCTGTGACTCTATGACGTGGTGAAAAGAGTGGATACTCGTGTCAAGGGGTAAAGTAAATATTGGGACAATCCAGACACAAGGGACAGAAGAAATTTTGCGCAAATGAATGAAACTATTGAAACAATTAAATTCATTTTAATATGAACGAAATACCTACCCATAAATGATCAAATCTCAATCCCTTCTAGCCTATATAATCATTCCTATGCCTGCCACATCAAGCGTATCCGTGTAAATACTTTAATTTGTATCTCCTTTTACAATCTACCTCTTTAGGGGAGCGGTATATCTGTGTAGCGGCGCCTGATGTTCTTGCTGTGTCGTGTTGACGTGCAGTTGTAGACCATTTAGCTGGATAGCTGCACCCCCATTCTTTTGCGTGAATCCACTTGAGAGAAAATACCGTTCCGCTTCAGCAAGCAATGAAGCTGCAAACTTAGTGCAGAAATACGTGGCGCTCCTTGTGTGTATAATACAGGGTAGGGGAAAGAATCCCGTCTGTTGAACCAGTCGAACTTTCCGACACAGACTGGATGACGACACGTGGTTTGGTCTCAAGTTGTCACAGGGCGTAGATCCATTACGACAATGTAACAGTAAGGGAGTGATGGATGGGCGAACAGTGGTCACAGGGGCGTAGTTTTAATACTGCAATGTAACAGTACGGACGTGTTGGATGGAGTCCAGTGGTCACGCAGTGAACTATGACTGTCAACGGGGATGGACTACTGGTAGATGTTAACAAAAAACCAGGGAAGCCAAATACCAGGTAGAACTCGATTTGCCGATCTTGTGTCTCGTGAAGTTGTGTGGTTATTTTTCACACAAACATGTACGATCTTTGTGGGTGACCAAATCTCCAGGTCCCGACTTGTCCAAAAGAGAAGAATTATTTTCATGCAACAGCTTTTATAACTTATTATCAATGAACGCTGATTGGCCATTATCTAATTTCTTTCAGTTTGTTTTAAGTCAGATTTTACATATAATTTGAATTCCATAAATAATAGAGATGTTAGAATTGTCTGTTTTTTAAAATGTGTCTGCTTGTTAGTATTGACGGTCTGTCCGTAATAATTTTTTGATTGTAAGTGTTGTCTCTCAGTTCTGATTTCTAGTTTTGCATGAATGTTAGAGTTTTCTGATACTTAGTGTTGTATTTTAGTTTGATCGTGTCTTTTGATTGTTATTTTTGTTAAGCCAGTAAATTCAATAATACATTAGAAAAAAATCCATTCAGCATATTTTAATGGAAATGAAATCATTGACCCAAGTTAGAACTCGCATAAAACATTTAAGGGGAAATGTGCACATAATATGATATATTTTAGTATCTGAAGTACAATTACACAAAATGTTCTATGCACGCCGCACTAAAAGGCACCGCTATAAACATAGTTAATATGACATTTCAATTGAGACAACTTAAGCAGCGGTATCAATGAGAAGAATACAATACTATTTGCTTTAACTTCGTTTAAATTGCAATCTTTAAGTCTATACGACATAGTATTAATTTATTTGTATCGCTTACAGTTTGTATTGCAGGTACATAAATAAGATGTATACATTTTATTTGACTCAAAGGAAAAATACATTTTTAGAAAACTAGTTACCTAAAATTAAGACAACTATAAATTTAATGCATTTACCGTCAAGTATTTTCATTGCCTATTTGATGACAATTGCCACTGAATGTGTCGAAAATATAATTCAGTTTATCTAAGTGGCATGCCACTTTACTTCGATCTCTTTAGTAAGGGATAACATTTCAATGAATTGTTAGGTTTCTACCAACACCAGTACAGACGGAGCTCGATGTAAACCATTTATTGTGGCTAGTTCATTTTGCTCCTTTATAGCTTAGCACAGTGGTGGGCGCTGTAGCAATCCATGGGGTGCGGTGACGCAGTTTAAAAGGGGGTGGGGGCGGAAAAGAACTTTAAAGAGGTGGTGATAGCAGTAAATAAAGAAGAAAGTATTTAGAAAATTAGATTTATATATCTTTGAAGCTATAAAGCATTCCATGCTACAAGAACATTTGACAACAAATTTTTTGGTGATAAAAAAGAAAAATGATTTATTCTCTTTTTTGAAATCTTAAAGATAAAAAAAAATATTTAAACAACTGACTTTGACAAAAATCTTTTCAACGGCAACCACACAAGATGGCTATGGCTTGCTGGCTCCATACGAAATATCGTTAATGATTGTCAAATCGTAAAAAGCCTCATACTATTGGTGGAGAACTAATTATACCGGCTGTAAGTGAAGTAATACGCACTGAGATACACAAGCCAGTATCTGATATTATCAAAAAATGTGGCTCAGCAAAAATACAAGGTACAGAAGAATTAATTAAATTACTAAGGATGTTGTAGATTCATTGTGTAGCTATTTAATAACATCTCATTTTCTATTCAGTTAGATCTTTGCAAGAAAATTGGACAATACTTTTAGCATGCAAGCGGTTAACAAAGGAAGAAACAAATTCCCCAGAATATGTATTCGTACAATTTTTAAAAAACTGAATACTAAAAGAGAATCAATATTTCATTTATTGGATGAGGTTGTTTTTTTTTAAATCAAGAAAAGCATGTAAGTTTTATCGTATCGATAGTCACAGATGATGCTCCAGTGATGGTAGGGCGCTACAAGGGTTTTCTTGACTATAAAAAATGAGACGCCAAAAGTATTCAAAGTACCCTGTATCACCCATCGCCAACATCTAGTTGCCACACATTTAGGTGCATGCCTGTATCACCCATTTTCAACATCTAGTTGACACACATTTAAGTGCATGCCCACATTAGTCATTAAAATATTTAATTAAAATCTATCTACATAATAAAAAGTTAATCATTGACTGACATGTTATTTACACAGTTTTGTATTCAAGAGGATGAACAATTTTATAGTTTGCTTCTTCATACAGAAGTTCGTCTGTTGTCAAGGGTGTCTAATTAGAAATTTTTCTTAAACTATTTAACTCAGTGTTGCATATCTTGCGTGATTCACAACGATCCAATTTAATGCAATCCAAAAGTTACATGTCTTAACTGACGGAATTGTTTCAAAATTTAATTAAATTTATCTTCCGCTGCAAAATGATGAATTAATTGAACTTTTATTTAAAATCTGCCATTTCTGCTTGTGTGATGAACAATTTTCTCTAAAACAATAATTTTGGACCCATAGAATTCAGCCAGTTCCAAATACTATCTGGAGCAGAAATAAGACATGAAGAAATACTTTCTTATTGTCAGCAGTTGGATGATTTTCATTCAGATTTTAATCAACTGTTTGAAATTATTTTGAAAATGAAAACACACGAATGGAAATTGGATTTTATTCAAGTGCAAGCACACAATAATATCCACAGCTACAAGGAGAACTGATGGAAATAACAACAAATGATGAATTGAAATTTAAACTTAAAAGCGGCTACCAACAATTATGGCTTATATAGGAGATTAACTTACCCGTTACATTTCCTAATCTTTTATTGCCGCCGCCTACTAATAAAATTTTACTGCGGTCAGCTGATGTATTGGGGTTTATTGTTTATATTTTATATTGGTTTTAGTTTAATACTTTCAACATTAGTTGTATTTAAACATGCCTTAAAATAGAATACAGTGAAACCAAAATTGAATATAAATTGATTTAACCTTTGAAATCTCTTGAAAGCTAAGTTGATGAGAATCCAGAATGTGTAACTCTTGAACGAGACGGTTCCATCAATTGGTAAAAGTAGACAATTACACCGGAAATGTTGCTTTAGAAAAACCTATTAACAGAGATCACTGTTAGAATAACAACGAGACCACACAACGCCGTGCACACAGTTCAGACATACAATAAACAATGAGGTCAAACAGTGGGATAGCTAGTGTTAGTGTGACCCGTTACGTTAATTTAACGGTCAAACGTAGATAAAAAAATGGCATAACTAGTTTTAGTGTCATTTAAAATGAGTTTAACATACGGCTGATACTGTCACGTGGACAAACACGGGGACCTTCAGTTTCTTAATATATGTCCTTGACCCACCCCCTGGTCCCACAACGAGTCACGACTCTGCACTGAAAGTTGTTATTTTTTCTGATTGTACTTGTTCAATGTTCCTGTGAACAACACACTTGCAGACAAAAAGACATGTTTAGTATATGACATATATTGACAACAAGGAATTAATTTTTAAGAATTTTGACATAAACCAGTGAAATGAGTTTGTTTAAATAGGACTTGGTTTATCTGGGATAGCAGAATCCTAACAATTCATTGACATCGTATCACTATTTATAGGGATCGAGATCAAGTTACATAGCACTTAAATTAAATATAATGATTTATTGGACAGTGGTCGAGTGGTGGTCGAGTGGCAGCGCGCTCGACTGGCGTACCGATGGTAACGTGTTCGAATCCATATGAAGGTAAGTATTTTTCCGGGTTCTAGGGCGTCCCTGAGTCACCCATCTCTGAATGGGTACCTGACACTAATTAGGCGGCTGGGTAATACGCGGAACCCACAAAGCCGTGGCGTGTGAACGCTATATCACTTGCCAACAGAACATCTGCCATGGTCTGTGGACGCAATAATATTCTGCATAGAAGGAGCGTCTGTATAGATAAGATAGCATAATAGAATGTTACTTGCTTAAACAATGAAATAAGAAGATCTATTACAGTACAGTAACACAAGTCTAAAATATAAAAAGTCAAATAAATATAAATTACCGTATATACTCGTTCTATAGCCCGTTCGTTCACAAGCCGACCCCCCCCCCACATTTAGAAGGGAACAGTATTAAAAGTGTATAACCCGATCGCAAGCCGACTCCCCCCCCCAAAATTAAAATAAATAAACAATATGACAGCTTTAAAAAAATGGTACATATTTTTTTTTAAAAACTACTAGCTAAATTGGTCATTATTATTGTTTACTTTGTACTGCATATCTTTGTCGTATTGCTCTTTGTTGAGTAAGAGTTACCGGTATTTAAAAAAAATTATTTTGTAAACAGTGACGAAAGCGCGTACATTAAAATCTGTGGTTGAAAATAAAATTTGTAAAACAATTTATTAAAACGTTCACAAAAATAAATAAAATGATTAAATAAGGTAAGTGCTGTTTTGTAATAGTGTAGTATAGCTTCTGATAGAGCAGTCGAATCTTGTAGATTGTATAAAAGGACATTGATAATCTACAATAACAACACCGATATTCAATATCCATGCAGAAATCACATATGACCCGCTCATAAGCCGACCCCCCCCCCACACACACACTTTTTCCCCTAGATTTTGTCCAAAAAAGGTCGGCTTGCGAACGAGTATATACGGTAGACTGACTATATATTAATTAGAATTTTTAGGAAAAAAAAATTGTCATAAATCTTCCAAAGTAAGTTTGGTAAAAAAAGACTATATAAATTTCATTTTAACTACAAGAGCACCGGTGCTTTCTGGTGCATCGCTTTCTGGAACAATAGTTTCCATTGCAATTTTTTAACAACATAGAATACTGCGACGGATATCTTTGCTTTTAAAATATCATTTTATCAATGTACATAATTCCCGTAATATGGATGTAATGCTTCTTGGATGTAATGATGTTTATTTCAATAGTGCGCACCAAAAATTACTGCACCAAATATAACTCTTTTCGAATGTTCCGCAGAAAATTTTTCAATATGATAATAAATGTATCAAATAAAAATAAATAAAATAAATGAAAGTTCTGTAGTACGTTATTTTTTAATATGATGTGTATTTATTTTGAAAACTTCCGTCATTTGTGACAGGTGATACGCTTGTTATATATAAATATAAACAACAAAAGTACACAAACACATACAGATAATTTAAGCTACACTAACTGATATAACTGACGTTAACAACTAATGTGTATATATTCTATTTTGTGTCATGCTAATCACTAATTCATTAATTTCCCCTATTCCACTTTATATCGAACCAAGGCTAAAGACGCGAGACCCATGCTAAAAATTGCGTTTCTATGTATATTAAAATAATGAGAAAATATCTAAATTACTTAGATTGTTTTACTCTATATCAGCATTGACACATTGATAATAACCACTTTATGTATTTAATAGGGTAAAACACCGCATTGCGGCATATAAATGATGACGAACAAATCAATGTACAGTAACATTATAAATAAATGATAAGAGGTAAGACTGTAAGACATGTCATGATATAAAATACACATACAGACCCCTTCCCCCTATAAGCGAGCTATGAGGACCGGAGGGTGACCTTAAATCAAAATTGTTCTTAAATAAGGGAAATACATTTGTTGTTCACTTACTTAAGCAAGTAAAACTCTGAAAATGGCGTCTTCTTATTTAATATGTTCTCCTGAAACCATAAATGTTTACTTACTTGATCTAGGAAAATACTTTTGGAACTAGGATTTTAGGTTAATAAAATATTTTATTATATTTTTAAGCTATTTTGCTAATAAATTTATCCTGAGAAAATAAATATAAAAATTTCTTGTTATTGTCGTTATAAAAACAACAAGCATTACGTAATAGTAGTAAAATTGTAAAAAGTTGTAAAAATGTTTAGTCAAAGCGGCCCTGTAAAGCGTGGGGCTCTGAAAAGCGTGGGGCCTTGAAAAGAGTGGGGCCCTGAAAAGCGTGGGGCCCTGAAAAGCGTGGGGCCCTAAAAAGCGTGGGGCCTTTATGGGGCCCTGAAAAGCGTGGGGCCCAAGTCGGTTGCCTTTGTCGCCTTGTCCTTAGAGCGTGGCCTGCCGGTTATAGCAGAAAAGAAGAACAAAACTAAAAAAATAAATCTATGTAATCCTCAAGCTATATACTCATCCAGACTACAATAGCATGTTAAAGACATTAACACTCAGTTATCTCTGTGATGAGTAATCGTAAAGACATTAACACTAAGTTATCGCTGTGATGAGTAATCGTAAAGACATTAACACTAAGTTATCTCTGTGATGAGTTATCTTTAAGACATTAACACTAAGTTATCTCGGTGATAAATTATCTTAAAGACATTAACACTAAGTTATCTCTGTGATGAATTATCTTAAAGACATTAACACTAAGTTATCTCTGTGATGAGTAATCGTAAAGACATTAACACTAAGTTATCTCTGTGATGAGTTATCTTTAAGACATTAACACTAATTTATCTCTGTGATGAGTTATCTTGAAGACATTAACACTAAGTTATCGCTGTGATGAGTTATCGTAAAGACATTAACACTAAGTTATCTCTGTGATGAGTTATCTTAAAGACATTGAAACTAAGTTATCCCTGTGATGAGTTATCTTAAAGACATTAACATTAAGTTATCTCTGTGATGAGTTATCTTAAAGACATTAACAATAAGTTATCGCTGTGATCAGTTATCTTAAAGACATTAACACTAAGTTATCTATGTGATGAGTTATCTTAAAGACATTAACACTAAGTTATCACTGTGATGAGTTATCTTTAAGACATTAATAACTAAGTTATCGCTGTGATGAGTTATCTTAAAGACATTAACACTAAGTTATCGCTGTGATCAGTTATCTTAAAGACATTAACACTAAGTTATCTATGTGATGAGTTATCTTAAAGACATTAACACTAAGTTATCACTGTGATGAGTTATTGTAAAGACATTAACACTAAGTTATCGCTGTGATAAGTTATCTTAAAGACATTAACACTAAGTTATATATGTGATGAGTTATCTTAAAGACATTAACACTAAGTTATCTATGTGATGAGTTATCTTAAAGACATTAACACTAAGTTATCTCTGTGATGAGTTATCTTAAAGACATTAACACTAAGTTATCGCTGTGATGAGTTATCTTAAAGACATTAACACTAAGTTATCTCTGTGATCAGTTATCTTAAAGACATTAACACTAAGTTATCTTTGTGATGAGTTATCGTAAAGACATTAACACTAAGTTATCGCTGTGATGAGTTATCTTTAAGACATTAACACTCAGTTATCGCTGTGATGAGTTATCTTAAAGACATTAACACTAAGTTATCGCTGTGATGAGTTATCTTAAAGACATTAACACTAAGTTATCCCTGTGATAAAGCTGTAAACTTCCGTCATTTTTGACGGGTGTACGCTGGTAATAAAGAATTACGCCAAATTAATTAAATATGCTTGTAATTATATATGTGAGAAAATATGAATTATTTTGAGGTAATACTTTATTTAGGAGTTAATACAGTCATATTAAGAGTGCATTGCAGTTTATTTCCATTTCCTGACGCACCGTAAAGCACAAAGACGTGTGTGTTCAATATGACATTGTAATAAGAAAACAAGTTAGCTAGATGATAGAGATGTTCATTTTTGAAAATCCATTAAGATGTGAATTACATTTTTATTTCATTTCTGTTATATACTAACTTGTCTTTTATAACTATTACATTGCACATAATTTAAAAATTCGAATAGATCTAGATAATTCAAAGAAATGCTTTTTTTTAAAAACAGTATTTATTTTTATTTAAAACGATGAAAACTATGACTTGTTTTTAATGTCTATAATATATATGAATGTACAATTGATCACCAGCAGTATAGCAAATGCAACGATTTGAAATAGAATAGCATTCTATTTTATTCAAGTAGCACGCCACTTGATCTCGATCTCTACAAATAGAGATACAATGTCAAAATTACTGGTTAGCATTTCCCTATCCCCACTTTTTAATAGCCAAAGTTCATGTTCTTAGTTCTGGCTATTTATAAATATCGTTCTTGACCACAAGTAGGAAATAGGAATAAAGGAGATATGAATTTTTTAAAACCCTTTTTACCAACGATGATTAGCTTTGATTGTAAACTTCGATCAATAGAAAAGACTTTTAATGCCATACCATTTTAAAAAAGATAATATTTAGAAATGGTCTTAAAGTTTTTAAAAAATATGTTGTCATCAGAGATGAGCATCTGTAAAATGTTTAGGCTATCTGGATATCTGTACCATGTTTAGGCTATCTGGATATCTGTACCATGTTTAGGCTATCTGGATATATGTACCATGTTTAGGCTATCTGGATATCTGTTCTATGTTTAGGCTATCTGGATATATGTACCATGTTTAGGCTATCTGGATATCTGTACCATGTTTAGGCTATCAGGATATCTGTACCATGTTTAGGCTATCTGGATATATGTGCCATGGTTAGGCCATCTGACTAATAGCAAAGTTTGTTTAATTTAGCTAAGAGTATTACATTTTTATTTATTTATTTTTTTAAAACTGAGGTGTTGGTGAATTTAATAAAGATATGAAAAACTAATGCAAACCTTATCAATGACATTGTTTTTAAACACTATAAAATATCATTGTTTTTTTTTAGACAGATAATAATTGGTATTTATAGTAAACAAATGAGAAAGTGCAATGGAGCAGGGTGAGGTAAAAAAAAATGTTGGTAATATATATTTATTACTTTAAGAAAAAATCAAAGCAGAAGTATAAAAAATATCAACCAAACGCATTATTATAGCTAAAACGAATAAAATAAAATAAATTAAGTAGATGTAAAAAAAAAGATAAGGAGGTAACAAATCAATCGTTAAATTTAATGCTTCCATAAGGTATTTCAAAAATCTTTGATATGTATTTTTCTGAGATGAATAGACTTTATCCACTGACATCATCCTCGGCCTACTCTATCTATTGCAAAAGTCACTACACTTTGTAAACGTTCTCAAAATTCCTCTGATTGTGAATTGATTGATACCCAAATACTCAGTTTCCTCCTCTGGTGTTTCGGTCTTTCCTACTTCAACAACATTGGTGTCATTGTGAGTGTTGAATATAGGAAGATTGATAAGTATGAAAGATCCGAATAGGGGCTTTAAAGATAGAGGGTGAGGGAGCGGGGCATTTTGTGACCGTACAATTATAGAGGGATTCATAATGTTAGCAACATGCGTCAGGACTACAAGTACACAATGGTAATTAGGATGTGATGAATAATTGGAAGAATGTAAATAGAGTTTTGTTTCTGTTAACGATTAGATACAATTTATTTAATAAAAATGCTATGCAACAAAATAATCGATTTAAGGGTGAAAATTATAATGTACTAGTTTGTGCTGCGGCGCAGTGGCGCCTGCGGCGCCCTCTTTTTTAAGGGCGCCTATGGCGCCCAACTTTTTCAAAAGCCCAGCTAACTTGTCCTTGTATGATAAATACGTAATATTAAAATTTCTTAGATGTAAACAAAGTATTTTATAATAGTTTTTTTTTAATTTTATTTTTTATGTCAAAAGCCCAAGTAACTTATCCTTGTATGATAAATACGAAATATTCCTTAAATGTACACAAAGTATGTATATAATATAGGTTGTGCTGCGGCGCCCACTTTTATTTAGGGCGCCTACGGTGCCCACTTTTTTCAAAAGCCCAACAAACTTGTCCTTGTATGATAGATACGTAATATTAAACTACACAAAGTACTTTTAAATTGAGGCGCCCAATTTTTTTTTAGGTCAAAAGCCCAAGTAACTTATCCCTGTATGATAAATACTAAATATTCCTGAAAATTAAACAAAGTATTTATAAATAATTTTTACAGTGCTAATCACCACACGATTTTTTAACTAATTTTAGAAAGCAGCGCACCAAATTACTGCACCAAAAAATAACTATTTGAGTCAATCAACACTGCTTACAACGCTTTTAAAAAAAGATTTTTTAAATATTTTATTTTCTACTTTTTAGTAACATAATTCTTTAATCAATTTTTTGAAATAATCAACTCAATTTAATTAGTCAAACTTCGTTGTCTATAACTTAAATGTGATAGTGGTAAAAAGATAGATTATTAATTACAAATTTATGTATTTAAAAAATAACAGTTTCACCAACTGAAAATTGAACCCAGTACCTCCAGGTCGAAAATCCATTAAGCTAACAATTGGGCCAACTAGGCTACACAAATACCAGTTGTTCCTCTTGTATTATCATGTCAATTTAGATTTAGTTTCGAATTACTGAGCTGTTTAACACCTGGAATGTCGTCATCCATGGCTGGTTGTGAACTCCGGTGACATTCACGTGAAAGTCAAGAATAGCACGGATACAGATTATATATAAAGATAAACGTAAAAATGCATTTATTTAATTACGGTACATTCGATCGATCTGACATTATTATACAATGTATTGTCATCCAAGATCTATCTGTGGTAAAATTTTTAGATGTCTAGGACCATCAGAAGTGGTTTAATTTTACGTTACAAGATTTGACGGATACAACATGCAAACAGTGTGAGTTAAATAAAAGCTTGTAAAAAAAGCAGAGTGATGTCCCTCAGCTTTAGGTATCACTGACAAATGAGCGTAAATATATAATATATGGTTTACCCTAAAACTGTTATATATATGAGGCTTTATAACTTGGGTGGTCCAAGCACACTTGAGAGAGACAGATATTGTCGACGTCTTTAATTTGGCTGGTCACAGCACACTTGAGAGAGACAGATATTGTCGACGTCTTTAACTTGGGTGGTCCCAGCACACTTGAGAGAGACAGATATTGTCGACGTCTTTAACTTGGGTGGTCCCAGCACACTTGAGAGTGACAGATATTGTCGACGTCTTTAACTTGGGTGGTCCCATCACACTTCAGACAGATATTGTCGGCGTCTTTAACTTGGGTGGTCCCAGCACACTTGAGAGAGACAGATATTGTCGACGTCTTTAACTTGGGTGGTCCCAGCATACTTGAGAGAGACAGATATTGTCGACGTCTTTAACTTGGTGGTCCCAGCACACTTGAGAGAGACAGATATTGTCGACGTCTTTAACTTGGGTGGTCCCAGCACACTTGAGAGAGACATATATTGTCGACGTCTTTAACTTGGGTGGTCCCAGCACACTTGAGAGAGACAGATATTGTCGACGTCTTTAACTTGGTGGTCCCAGCACACTTGAGAGAGACAGATATTGTCGACGTCTTTAACTTGGGTGGTCCCAGCACACTTGAGAGAGACAGATATTGTCAACGTCTTTAACTTGGGTGGTCCCAGCACACTTGAGAGAGACAGATATTGTCGACGTCTTTAACTTGGGTGGTCCCAGCACACTTGAGAGAGATAGATATTGTCGGCGTCTTTAACTTGGGTGGTCCCAGCACACTTGAGAGAGACATATATTGACGGCGTCTTTAACTTGGGTGGTCCCAGCACACTTGAGAGAGAAAGATATTGTCGACGTCTTTAACTTGGGTGGTCCCAGCACACTTGAGAGAGACATACATTGTCGACGTCTTTAACTTTGTGGTCCCAGCACACTTGAGAGAGACAGATATTGTCAACGTCTTTAACTTGGGTGGTCCCAGCACACTTGAGAGAGACAGATATTGTCGACGTCTTTAATTTGGGTGGTCCCAGCACACTTGAGAGAGACAGATATTGTCGGCGTCTTTAACTTGGGTGGTCCCAGCACACTTGAGAGAGACATATATTGACGGCGTCTTTAACTTGGGTGGTCCCAGCACACTTGAGAGAGACAGATATTGTCGACGTCTTTAACTTGGGTGGTCCCAGCACACTTGAGAGAGACAGATATTGTCGACGTCTTTAACTTGGGTGGTCCCAGCACACTTGAGAGAGACAGATATTGTTGGCGTCTTTAACTTGGGTGGTCCCAGCACGAATGAGAGAGACATATATTGACGGCGTCTTTAACTTGGGTGGTGCCAGCACACTTGAGAGAGACAGATATTGTCGGCGTCTTTAACTTGGGTGGTCCCAGCACACTTGAGAGAGACAGATATTGTCGACGTCTTTAACTTGGGTGGTCCCAGCATACTTGAGAGAGACAGATATTGTCGGCGTCTTTAACTTGGGTGGTCCCAGCACACTTGAGAGAGACAGATATTGTCGACGTCTTTAACTTGGGTGGTCCCAGCACACTTGAGAGAGACAGATATTGTCGGCGTCTTTAACTTGGGTGGTCCCAGCACACTTGAGAGAGACAGATATTGTCGGCGTCTTTGTGAATGACGTTTCTTGGTACGAGGTTATTTCCATGTGCTCGACACTACAGGTACGTAAGTCATCGCCATGGTATGTATACGTCCTTATTGACAGCGTAGGATCAGTTGAGCGATCAAGTTGAATACGATGTTAAAAAAAATTAACGAGTATTTTGATTCTTTGTTATGAATTTCTTTTTATACATATAATGAATATATGAAAATGTTGTAGACTTTACACTTCTATATTTCATATGTTTTTTGTTTTTGTTATATTAAATGAATATATGAAAAATATTGTATATTGTACGCTTCAACATTTATTAATATTCTCGTTTTTAATTAATGCCTATTAAATTGTTGCCAGTTAACTATAACGGTTAAAAAGCTCTTTTCAATACATTTTCACGTACATTTAAGAAACATTTTAATTATTTTATTTTATGTTATTCTGTTTATAGTATATACAATCTACGTATTGCAGTTTTCTTTTGCTAATCTAGCTTATTCAAATGTTCCTTTTGTTAGAGTTGTAGGAAATTATAAACTTAAAATATTAGAATCTTTTGTTAGATACTATATTAAATTATAAAAATAATTACAATATACATTTAAATGTATACAAAATCAATAAAATATGCAATTTAAACTAAAAAAAAGTAACGAAATATAAATGCTTGGAACGAATACTTTATATTTTACAACTAGGGGTTGTAGGGCGCCTATGGCACCCACTCTTTTTTGTCAAAAACCACAATAACGTATCCTTTTTTGATAAATACGAAATATTAAACTTCCTAAAATGTACACAAAGTAATTTGTAATTATAAATCCTCAAATCCTTATTTTACATCGTTCCCTTTTCCAAAATTAAAATATAAGCTAAGACAATGACGTCATATAATAATATTTTACAGCGAGTTTTTAATTTATAATTATTTTGCACACCTTTTGATGCACACCATGCATTAAAATATAAGCTCAACAAATGACGTCATAGCGATAAGGATACAATGATACATCCAATCAGTCAGTGACTTGGGTTATTATATTATTTATTAAAATAATCATATTAGGCGTGCATAACAATTATATTTTATAGTTCTTGACGCACCATAAAGCACAAAGATGTACATGTGATTGATGTGGTATTTTTTGTGCAAACTGAGTTAGTAAGACAAAAAAAAATAATATGTGGGTTTTTTATATTTATTAAAATTTCAATTAAATTCTATGAAATATAACCTTAATAAGCTGTGTTTTATAAATGTTTCATTTAATATTAATTAAAAACTTAAATATATATAATAATTCGATTAAATACTTATTTTTAAATATCTTTTTTGTTTAAAAATATGAAAACTATGAAATTTATATAATTTCTAAAAAATATATCTTTGTCTAATTAATTGTAAGACGCACTCACAAACTTGCGAGATTTAGTTTAGACCACATTCTATTTTATCCAAGTGGCACGCCACTTGATTTCGATCTCTACAATTAGAGATAAAATGTCAAATTTATTTTCTAGTATTACCCTATCACCACTTTGTAATTGGCAAAATGTGGTGTTCTCAGTACACAAATAAAACGAATATAACGAAATAAAAAAACAAAATAAAAACTTTGCTGTGGTGAAATCCAAATATTCAAGTAGAGAAAATCTGGACTATTTAGATTTTACCACAGCTAAGTTTTTCTAGCGTTTACTATTTGTACGTTGAGGAAGGCTCTTTGCCGAAACGTTCACTGTTTTGTTACGTCCTGTCAGGCTAACTGATACCCTGTTTATATGTTATACATTTACTAATTTATAAGCCTGGTTGTTGTCTCACCCCAATTATTGTGGCAGTGCCCCCCAAAACATGTCTAGAACCCATAGTACAACAGACGTAATATGAGTCGCCATGACCCATGGTCATATTTAGCTCTTGAAATCTGTTGTCCATGGGTCATCTTTTGGTCAGGGAAACGACCCATGCCAACTAAACGATTTGGTCACCCATGGTACCTGTGCATGGCCCGGCTAGTGCCAACTAAACGATTTGGTCACCCATGTTACCTGTGCATGGCCAGGCCAGGCTGACCAATGAGAGTAGAATGTTCACGTGCTTGACCGTGACGGGTATTAAGTTGCACGGGGTAGAAATACTGGCAAGGTCGTGAGGTCGTGAGTGACCATGGTATAAATATAGGATCTGGGTCTTAGTCATCTGTGTTGTATATTGTATTGTATACACTGAGCACTCCCACCCACATGCAGTTGCTTCCCATCTATCAGATTTAGACGGTCGTATGGTTGCCTCTTCACTATAGATAGGGGTATGTGCTGTGTGGTCTTATCGGTCAAAGATTATTAGAGCATGATGCGTTCATGGTCCTACACTACAAAATTCTATGAAATGTCATGTTTGGGATTGAGTAAAAAATATTGTTAAATTAAAATTGAATATTTTTTTAAATACGATTTTTTTTATATACAATCGTAAATACGAGAGAAACGTCCTTGTTTTTAATGATAGGTATACAAATAAGCTTTGGTTTTCATTGTGTTTAATCTTAGCTCCATCTTTTTAAAAAAAACAGCTGTTTAAGATAAAGTAAAATAAAAATCTGTACCATCTTCTTGGAATTATAAACATCCCTGGTTGTTGTCGTGGCTACAGTGTAGTTATAAGAGATATATATTTTGTACTTTTGATTAGTTGAGACGGATATTTTATTTTTATTGATTCGGGCACTGTTTTTTATTACTTCAGAAACCAAGGGCACTGTGCTTAGTCGCTTAGTCTGAGCATTGCTTTACCTCAGCATTTCTATTTAAAAGATATATCGGATCATATTTGTGCTGAAATGGAAGTGTCAATATAATACATTTACTGGGTTGTGGGGGGGGGGTCCGTTTTTTGTTTCTTTCTCGTTTTGTGTTGCTTCGGCGGTGAGGGGACTTATTTCCCATGTTCTAATGAGCTGCATAGTACTTAAATCTGGCTTTCCTTATAGAAGCCTCATCTAATTTTTTTTTAATTTAGAATGTCAAATTTAAAAATATTGGTTGTGTTAATGAGATGGGGGTGGGGGGCACCATAATATTTAAATTTGCCATAGCTATATAACAACATATAACTTGTACCATTTGAGTTAGACTCCTATTTTCTTATGAGTCTCCCGAGTTATTTTCAATCAAAATACACTGGTACATATTGCAAGTTATTTTTTTTAAAATGTATTGAATTGAAAGTTTCAAATAGTTTCAGGGTCTATTTAATTTTAGTTGCCAGTACCCTTATGTATTAAGTTCGGTTTAATTTATGTGAAATTTGTTAATGTTGAGGCCACAGTTCTCCAGCTGACAACCCGATTAAACATTAAATTGTGTTGTGTGTTATTTTATAAACCACCTCAGTCCCTAATGGTGATCTGTGTGTGTAAGCATTATGATTGTGTTGGGGTTTGATGACTGAAATCATTGGTAGTGATGTGTTATGTTTTATGGGTGTTATATTTTCTAGCGGCATGGTGTACGTCTTTGTCTTGTTAACAGGTTCTTTAGCAGCCATGTCATATGACCTGTGTTATTTCAAAAGTTTTAAAGAGTGCGTCTTTTTTATTTTACAAGAAATCAATTGTTACATATTGTAAATAAAACTGAGCTGCATTGTGAAAGTTGTGTCTCTTTTCATATTCATTGGATGAGCAGTGATTTTGTTATTGTGGTAGTGCTAAGAGATCTAATTCTATCGTAATAGTACATGAATACCTGTGAAAAAATTGCAAGATGGTGGAGAAGATTTTTTTGTAATTTTTACATAAATAAATATAATTATAAGACTTGTTCAAAAAAATACAATTTAAAAACCCGTAAAAAACAAGTTTTTGACTATAAATCCTTTATGTACGAGACATAACTAAAAGAATGTTCATTATAATACGTAGCGCAAGACAATCCAAATATACAAAACTAGACGCCCCGCGGCGTAGCATACGCCGCAGACTTGCTCATGGAGAGTTCTTTTACCCCTTTAATGCACTTTTATATGCACGGGTGTCAGAGTGTAGCTATTGAATGGAACAGCTATATTTCTAGTGAGGAGCAACTTTCTGACATTTTGAAAGTTAATTTTCATTGGTGGGGGCAGGAGTCAATAATGTCCTGGGTGGCATAAACACTATAACTATATCTTAGCAACTCTTTATATACTTTTTGCATAACGTAAACTAAACAAGCAAAGTACATTTTAAGCCCAAACCTTGCGATCCAAAGTGTTTCTTTAAAACAAATTAAAAACCCCATACACAACTTACTTAAGCATCAACAGTCACATAAAAAATATCTGGCTCATTAAAAATATATTATATTCGGTTGACTAAGGTCAGGCTTAGACTGAAAATAGAAAAAATGTTTTGGAGACTTTTCCCATTAAAAAAGTAATCATAAGAACAGACATTTTAAAGCTAACTAGCGATGAAAAATTCAATAAAAAAAGGTTTATCTTTCTATAACAATGCGGTGCATACGTCAGGTAAAAACTGTGCTGTTTTGAAGGTGTAAATATATTTAACGCAAATAAATATCACGGGTATTACGACTTATATATGGGATCCAGCTCCAGAAAGTGTGTGTTCTTTCGAACAAAAAGCGCGCAAACAATAATTCATATTGTGACTGATGTTATGATTTTTTAGAGCAATATTATAAAACAAGAATAAAGTTTTGTATCAAGATTGATGTCAAAGCATATCATGTGTTTAACTAAATGGCAGTTTTATTTTAAACTCTGTAAACTACTTGAGAAAAGTTTTAGCTTGATCATTATAATTTAAAATTAAATGTTGGCAGAAGTAAGTGTTAGATATTAAAAACTAAACGTGTCATTTGTGTATGCTGAAAAAAGTTACAATGCAAAATAATGAATAGAAATAAACAAAATAATAATAAATCGATAAGCTGTAATATAAATACAAAATACAGAAAAATGTATGATGTGGTGAAAGAGTGGATACTCGTGCTTTATGGGTAAAGTAAATATTGGGAAAATCCAGACACACACAAGAGGACTTAAGAGATTCTGCGCAAATGAACGATCTACCTCTTTAGGGGAGCGGTATATCTGTCTAGCGGCGCCTGATGTTCTTGCTGTGTCAATGTAGACGTGCAGTTGTAGACCATTTCGCTGGATAGCTGCCCCCCCCTCTTTTGCTTGAATCCACGTGAGAGAAAATACCGTTCCGCTTCAGCAGCAAATGAAAGCTACAAACTTAGTGCAGAAATACGTGGCGCTCCTTGTGTGTATAATACAGGGTAGGGGAAAGAATCCCGTCTGTTGAACCAGTTGAACTTTCTAACACAGACTGGATGACGACACGTGGTTTGGTCTCCAGTTGTCACAGGGGCGTAGTTCCAATACGACAATATAACAAACAGTAAGGGAGTGACGGATGGGCGAGCAGTGGTCACATGGGCGTAGTTCCAATACTGCAATGTAACAGTACGGACGTGATGGATGGGCGTCCAGTGGTCACGCAGTGAACTATGACTGTCAACGGGGATGGACTACTGGTAGATGTTAACCAAAAAACCAGGGAAGCCAAATACCGGGTAGAACTCGAATTGCCGATCTTGTGTCTCGTGACGTTGTGTGGTTATTTTTCACACAAACACGTAAGATCGTTGTGGGTGACCAAATCTCCAGGTCCGGACTTGTCCAAAAGAGAAGAATTATTTTCATGCAACAGCTTTTCTAACTTATTATCAATGAACGCTGATTGGCCATTATCTAATTTCTTTCAGTTTATTTTACGTCAGATTTTTCTTATAATTTGAATTCCATAAATAATAGAGATGTTAGAATTGTCTGTTTTTGAAAATGTGTCTGTTTGTTAGTATTGCCGGTCTGTCTGTAATAATTTTTTGATTGTAAGTGTTGTCTCTCAGTTTGTTGTTCTGATTTCTATTTTTGTATGAATGTTAGAGTTTTCTGATACTTAGTGTTGTATTTTAGTTTGATAGTGTCTTTTGATTGTTATTTTTGTTAAGCCAGTAAATTCAATAATACATAAGAAAAAAATCCATTCAGCATATTTTAATGGAAATGAAATCATTGACCCAAGTTAGAACTCGCATAAAACATTTAAGGGGAAATGTGCACATTAAAATATGATATATTTTAATATCTGAAGTACAATTACACAAAATTTTCTATGCACGCCGCACTAAAAAGCACCGCTATAAACATAGTTAATATGACATTGTAATTGAGACAACTTAAGCAGCGGTATCAATGAGAAGACTATAATATTATTTTCTTTAACTTCGTTTAAATTGCAATCTTTAAGTCTATACGACATAGTATTAATTTATTTGTATTGCTTACAGTTTGTATTGCAGGTACATAAATAAGATGTATACATTTTATTTGACTCAAAGGAAAAAAATTTTTTAGAAAACTAGTTACCTAAAATTAAGACAACTATAAATTTAATGCATTTACCGTCATGCATGTCTTTGCCTATTTGATGCACATAGAATACCCTTTGTATGCATGATAATTCAGTTTATCTAAGTGGCATTCCACTTTACTTCGATCTCTTTAATAAGGGATAACATTGCAATGAATTGTTAGGTTTCTACCACCACCAGTACAGACGGAGCTCGATGTAAACCATTTCTTGTGGCTAGTTCATTTTGTTCCCTTTATGGCTTAGCACAGTGATGGGCGCTGTAGCGATCCATGCGGTGTGGTGACGCAGTTTAAAAGGGGGTGGGGGCGGAAAAGAACTTTAAAGAGGTGGTGATAGCATTAAATAAAGAAGAAAGTATTTAGAAAATTAGATTTATATATCTTTGAAGCTATAAAGCATTCCATGATACAAGAACATTTTGACTAAAATTTATGGTGATAAAAAAGAAAAAGGATTTATTCTCTTTTCGAAATCTTAAAGATAAAAAAAAATATTCAAACAACTGACTTTGACAAAAATCTTTTCAACCGCAACCACACAAGATGGCTATGGCTTGCTGGCTTCATACGAAATATCGTTAATGATTGTCAAATCGTAAAAAGCCTCATACTATTGGTAGAGAACTAATTATACCGGCTGTAAGTGAAGTAATACGCACTGAGATACACAAGCCAGTAGTATCTGATATTATCAAGAAAATGTGGCTCAGCAAAAATACACTGCAAAGAATAATTAATGAAATTGCTAAAGGATTTGTAGATTCATTGTGTAGCTATTTAATAACATCTCATTTTCTATTCAGTTTAGATCTTTGCCAGGAAATTGGACAATACTTTTAGCATACATGCGGTTAACAAAGGAAGAAACAGATTCCACAGAATATTTATTTGTACAATTTTTAAAAAAATGAAATACTAAAAGAGAATCAATATTTCATTTATTGGATGAGTTTTTTTTTAAATCAAGAAAAGCATCTAAGTATTTATCGTATCGATAGTCACAGATGATGCTCCAGCGATGGTAGGGCGCTACAAGGGTTTTCTTGACTATTCAAAAATGAGACGCCAAAAGTATTCAAAGTACCCTGTATCTCTCATCATCAACATCTAGTTGCCACACATTTAAAGTGCATACCAGTATCACCCATCGTCAACATCTAGTTGCCACACATTTAAGTGCATGCAAACATAAGTCATTAAAATATTTTAACTAAAATCTATCTACATAATAAAAAAGTCAATCATTGACTGACATGTTATTTACAGTTTTGTATTCAAGAGGATGAAGAATTTAATCGTTTGCTGCTTCATACAGAAGTTCATCTGTTGTCAAGGGAGTCTGTTTAGAAATGTTTTATAAGCTGTTTAACTCAGAGTTTGATTTCTTTAGGGTTATAAATGATTCTTAACGATCCAATTAAATGCACTCCAAAAGTTACCTGTCTTACCTAACGGAATTGTCTCAAAATTTAATTAAATTCACTTTCAGCTTCAAGTTGATGAAATTAATTTTTATTAAAACAATTGTCATTTCTGCTGGTGTGACGAGAATTCTTCTGTACAAAAGAACATTTTGGACGAAGAGAATTCAGTAATTTCAAAAAATTATCAGGAGCAGAAATAAGATATGAGGATATACTTTTTAATTGTAAGCAGTTGGATGCTTTCCATTCAGATTTTAATCAACGGTTTAAAATTATTTTGAAAATGAAAACACCCGATTGGATATTGAATTTTTTTTCAAGTGCAAGCAAAGAATAATACCCACAGCTACAAGTAGAACTGATGGAAATAACAACAAATGATGAATTGAAATTTAAATTCAAAAGCGGCTACCAACAATTCTGGCTACTATTGGAGATTCCCTCGGCTTTTCCTGAAATATGGGTGGTAACTCTGAAGTACTTAATTGCTATTCCATAGTTATATTTAGTGGAAAGTGGATTTAGTGCGGTAAACAAAATTTATTTTAAAAAAAATATTTTTAAAAAAGAAAAAAAAATAATATATTTACTAATTGCAAATAGCCGATTGCGGTGATTCCAGATTACTGCTGAAAAAAATAGAGCCGGCAATTACTAAATTTGATAGCAGAACACAAGGTCCAATATTTTATTTAGATCCTTTTTAATTTATATTTTTTTTTGTTATGGTTTTATTTTTGTATATCCTTTCTATTCTGAGTTCAATTTCCATTTTTGTTTTTTTAAATTTCCTCCTTTCTTTACATATTTTACAAAAAAGGTAGAAACATAAATACATAAACCTTTGTACCTAATTGCTATTATTTTTATTATTTCTTGAAAATTCATTTTTTACATAAACATGCAATAATATCACTAAAATTTTAATGTGGATCACGTTTCTCACTTTTTAATAGCGTACATATATTAGTTATTCAATTACCAAAATTGTGCAGCATGATATAGTTTTGATAAATAGCAAAGCAGAGCTTTTCAGTTCAAAATCATCAGGTCAAATGGATTTTTTGTCCCAAAATTTTACTGCGTTCCCTTAAAAAATGTGTGACGTCTTGAATGGGTTAATGCTGGGTCCCTGAGCAATACTTTTTTTTCTGAAAAAGTATTTAGACGAAAAACATTTTGGAACCACTAATGTAAAAGAAATCTTAACTAATCAAAGGCAACTGTTGTTTGCTTAAGTCGACCGCGTCTTTACATTTCTATTTTAAAATATTTTGAAATTCCAATTTGAACACAATCTTTTACAAATCCCCCTCCCTTTACAAAATAACTGTTCTATTTAAAAACAAAATAATCAGTGGCGTAGCGAGAGGGGGCAAAGGGGGAAAATGCCCGGGCGGCACTTTGTAAGGGGCGACAAAATCCTCGTCGTTAATGAGTTTCTAAGAATGATTTTTATAATTGGATTTTTTTTTCAAAATAAAAAAACCCATTAAGAAATTTATAAAAGAAATAAAAGATAAGGAACTATCATAAAATATGTAAACGTTTCTTCTGCCAAAACTTCACATTCCATGTTGGATATAAATTATTCTGATATTTATGCTAATGAACTGAAAAACTATGAGGTTTAAGTAGTAGGAGAAGGTGAAACTGATCTGCTGGTAACTTATGAAACACACGGTCTACACTTGTAGCTCCTTGACTAAAGGCGAAAGTTACTGTACTCAATTTTAAATATGAGCGGATCAAATGCAAGGGGCGGCACTTTGTTGGGGCGTCGAATTCTTCATTGTTAATTATAATAGCTTATGAAAATGAAAAACTTTAAAATAATTTAAATAGAAGAAAGAAAATCATAAAGTAAAAATTAATTTTAAAATGTTGCTAATGTCAAAACTTGAAACTGCATTATGAATCTTGAGTTTTCTGATACTAATGATACTCAACTAAAAAAACAAGATCTGGAGTAGTATAATAACACTACGCTGATGTGCTGGTTATTATAACTGATTCCAGTTTGTCAGCCGCTCATCCTGTAGACGCGAAAATTTTCAAACTAAAAAAGAAACCATCAAAGAATCATTTTAGGTTTAATCCAGATACATTCCAAAGACGCAGCAACCATTGAAATAGTTATCGTGGAGAAACTAGAATCTAATAACATACCTCTAGCCGACTATCGGTCACAATGTTATGACAATGCTGCTGTAATTACTGGGCATATATCCGGCCTTCAACACTGAATATGTGCCAGAAATCACAGAGCATTGTTCATCAACTGTGATAACCACAGCTTAAACTTACCAAGAGGACACTAAGCCAAACAGGATACAGTTGTTATCACGTTTTTGGAACAGTTGAAAGTATAAATTTTTGTTTTCTCTCGTTTAACAACTCGTTTGGAAGAATTAAAAAGAGTTGTGCCAATCACAATGAAGAGGAAGTCTGAAACACGTTGGAGTGCACGATCAGAAGCTGTTAAAGCAATTTATGAAGGACTAGATTTCACTAGATGAACTGGTAGAGCTGTTGGAAAAATTATCAAAACATACAAATATGATGCCTGACACCAGAAGTGCTGCAGATACTTTGCTTGCAGGTATATTAAATTTTAAATTCCTAGTTTTGTTAATATTTCTGGAACATCATAGTTGGGGAAATTGATCGTGTCCAGAAACGGTTGCAGAGTCCTAATGTGAATTTCAAGGAAGCAGCATCTGATCTTGAATCGCTTGAGCAAGAAATTGTCAACATTCGTGATAATTTAAGCCAGGTTGCGGTAGATAATAGAAAGGAAGATGCACAACTTGGGGAATCGAGGTTGAGAGAAGGATTAGACGACATCGGAGGATGCCTGAAGAATTAACACGAGATGCATGACTTTCTGCAGAAGAAGAATTGCACGTTATATGAACAGCGTAATTGATAGACTCCAACAGGAGATATCAATATGGTTTATGCGTCTTAAAAATTTAAACAACAAATTTGTTTTTTTTTAAACACATCAAAACTCTTCTTGCTGAGACAAAAATCGATACACTTAGTTAAAATTGCTTAGATTTTGCTAATTTATACGACACTGACTTCAATGGTCATGACTTGTGCACATAAATCAGAGACTGAAAAATTCTTCTCAGTACCCGGACTGAAGTTATATCGGAAACTCCTTTGGATGTTCTTGGTTTTATAGTTTCATATGGAGATGACGTATTTCCGAGTTAAGCGCATTTCAGTTAAAATACTTCTAACCATTGCTGTTTCAACAGAAAGCTGTGAGTGGTCCTTCAGCAAACTGAAGCTTATTTTGTCTTATTTACGTGCTTCAATTGAAAAAGATAGTCCCAGTGATCTTGCACTCCTAAGCATCGAAAGAGAAACACTTGAGAATATTAATTTTGACAACGTGATTGACGAGTTTGCGACAATCAAATTAAATCAAGGAGAATCAATTTTTTTAGACTATGTCTAACCGTATAATTAGTAGAGTATTTTTGTTTTCAAATAAATTGTTTACAATCGTATAGAAAATTATTAGTCTGTATTCTATTTCATTAAAATACCAGAAGCTTCGAAAATGAACTATATAAACCGTAATATTTCAAATTTTTCTTAGGGGCTCAATGAGCCCCCAGAACCTTTCGGTCCGACAAGGGGCGCCGATTTTTTGTCATGTCCCCGGGCGCGCATGACCCTAGCTACGCAACTGCAGGTGCGTTACGTCATTTATGGACAGTTCCTAATATAATTACATTATTCCGAATATTCCTTACAGTTGTGAAAGAACCTTTCCTAAAATAAAGTTAATGAAAAATTATTTACCATCAGAAATGACTACCTCGAGTTTGACCCTTTTACAGTTACTTTGTGGTTATGGATCATGTTATGGCTGACAACACATTTATGTAATAACGATTGTGCAATAAGGAAAAGTAGAAAACTTAACTTTTTATTTTTAAGAAATGAAACCTTTTCAATTTGTATTTATTTCTAATCTAAAAAAGATACTTTTATTTCTTTATTTCTCATAAAAATTATCTTTTTATACTTTTTCGTCATACCTGGACTCTGCCCCGGGCGGCACATACCCACGCTACGCCACTGAAAATAATGTCATCGTTTGGCTATGAAAGCGTAAAGAGAAAGTAACATCTTTGTGTGTTAGTGTGTGTGTATGTGAGTGTGTGTGTGTATGTGTCTGTGTGTGTGTATATGTGTGTATGTGAGTGTGTGTGTGTATGTGTCTGTGTGTGTATATGTGTGTATGTCTGTGTGTCTGTGTGTGTCTGTGTATGTGTTTGTGTGTTTGTCTCTGTGTGTATATGCGTGTATGTGTATGTCTGTCTGTGTGTTTGTGTGTGTCTGTGTGTGTGCGAGGCTGTGTGTGTTTGTGTGTGTGTGTTTGTGTGTGTATGTGTCTGTGTGTTTGTCTGTGTGTGTGTGCGTGTCTGTGTGTGTCTGTGTGTGTTTGTGTCTGTGTCTGTGTGTTTGTCTGTGTGTGTCTCTGTGTGCATGTGTGTGAGTCTATGTCTGTGTATTTGTGTGTGTGTCTATGTGTGTGTGTTTGTGTATGTATGTGTTTGTGTCTCTGTGTGTTTGTGTGTGAGTCTCTGTCTGTGTGTGTCAGTGTGTGTGTGTGTAATTGTGTGTGTGACTGTGTGTGTCTGTGTGTGTGTGTCTGTATGTGTCTGTGTGTGTAATTGTGTGTGTATTTTTGTGTATGCATGTGTTTGTGTCTATGTGTGTGAGTCTCTGTATGTGTGTGTGTGTCTGTGTGTGTATTTGTGTGTATGTGTGTGTATGTGTGTGTATGTGTGTGAGTCTCTGTGTGTGTGTATGTGTGTGTATGTATGTGTATGTGTGTGTATGTGTGTGTATGTGTAAGTTGGTGGATGTTTGAATGATGGTTCCAGCCAACAACAAAGTTATGAAGAGATATTTATTATTTTATTGCTTAGTTAGGCAATGTTAAAGGTAATTAGTTGTATTTTTTGTAGCCTATTTCTCAAATGTTTTTAGTTTTAAAAATGTTTTCATCGTTGAGATAAAAGATGGCGACATGGGGTAGAAGAAAGACGACAAAAGACACGGTCATTATGTTTGTAATAAGGTTTTTTATGAAAAAGAAAAATAAAATAACTCAAAATAACTCAGCGATTATTTTTTTTATAATCGGCTGAAACATTTATTTTTAGAAATTGGGTTAAAAATCACCTTTGATTTTCCCTATTTCCTTATTATAAGAAAATACAGATCTTATAACTTTTTAAACCAAGACTTTACATGTCAACATCAGTGTTTCTCAAACTTTTTGGGTACCGACACACTAAATTTATTCGAGAATTTTCGCAACACATAAAAATAATTTTAACTTATTTTATGAAAAAGATGACATTTTTTTACATATTACTGTGATGTATATTACTGTGATATATCAGTGTGATGGATCAGCCTGCTTAAGGGAACACATCATTTTCCATCGGGGCACCAAAGTTGCTATGGAAAGCAAACGCATAACTCATCATTCACTGTATGGAGTCTCTCTCGTTTCTTTCACTTGATTTCAATTAATGCCGAAAAGACAAATTCACAGAACGAAGAAGATGAAAATGGCAACATAGTTTTAACTGCTTTCAAACTGACTAAAGGATAGACTTTCATGATTGCAAGTCAGAATTCTTCTAAAGTCGTGTTGGTGAACGTTGTTTTATAGAATTTGTTAGGTCGTAATTCGATCAGCCGCTCCTCCTCTTCGGTCGTCAAATTGACTTCTTCACTGACTGCTAACGGATTGATCACCCAAGCAAATTCGTCGATGTCCAGTGATGGAAAATAATGTTGAAGAGACGATTGAAGTTGACTGAAAGTGTTCAAAATTTCATTACTTATTAACCCTATTTTCTTCTTATCTTGAAATTTGTTAACAGTTGCAAAGAAGTCGAATATTCCTTTCGATATATTACGTTTCCACAATGACAATATCTCATTAAATGACTTCAACTTCGAAAAAGATGTAATGATGTTCTCAGATGGTCCTTGAAGACTTAAGTTTAGTTAATTCTATTTATCGAATTAATAGGAAAAAAAACTTAACATTCAACCACCAGATTTCTTCATGTATTTGGAATTGAAAATTGTGATTTTCAGTTTCAAGGAAAGAAATCATTTCTATTTTAAGATGTACAAGTCTGTCAAGAACGTTTCCTCTTGAAAGCCAGCGAACTTCCGCATGATAAAGTAGGCACTTGTAATCGGAGTCCATTGCTTCACAAAGTTGGGCAAAGAGATCCCTAGAAATTTTATTTTTTTACTAAATCTCGTTTCACACCTGGGAATCTCTCACGACACACTAAAGTGTCGCGACAGAAAGATTGAGAACCACTGGCTACATATTGATTTAAGATTGGAAAAAGACTATAGTAGATAGCTATCAATGTTCTTTAGTTCTGAAAATGAGAAGGCAGAGCTTTAGGCAAAATTCCTACTAAGAAGACGGCCATTTTATCAAATTAAGCTGTTCTTGGATTAATATAGCAATATGAACAATAAGCGTATTTAGGTTTGAATAGAAATATACAAACTACACTCAGCATGGATCTCATGTACTGCTCTATCATGTAAGATGTTTTAAAGAATCAACGCGTATAATGAACATGAAAACAAACAATTATTGTTTATTATAAACGTTTAAAAGCAAAAATTTATATGTATATTTATATATTATTTTCTAATCCTGTAACACAGGGGTGGCCCGATCTGTAGTAACTGAGAGCCATTTTAAAATATTAATATATTGTTGAGAGCCACATTGAAGCACAATGGTTCATTAGCCTGGCTTGGAAATATTCCAATATTCATTGTAACATATATTTCATAAATTGTACGTGAGCCGCAATGTGAACACACAGGAGCCGCATGCGGCTCGCAAGTCGCGGTTTGGCCAACGTTGTTGTAACACATTAACTTAATTTTTTTTTAAAAATAATAATTTAATATTCTACAAAAATATATATGGATAGACTAAAAACTAAAAAGTATAATGAGCTGTAGTGCTCCCCACCTTATTATATGCATGTGAAACTTGGACTGTATACCAACGCCTTGCGAGGTTGCTGAACCACTTCCACACAAAAAGCCTAAGAAAAAGAATCAATATAAAATGGCAGTAAAAAGTTCTAGACACCGAAATATTAGCCAGGTCTGGACTCGCCAGCATCCACACTAGCCTCATGCAAAGCCAACTACGTTTTGCGCAGCATGTAGTGCGCATGCCCGACCATCGCCTCCCCAAGATGCTCTTCTATGGTGAGCTTACAGAAGGGCATAGAGCACGCGGAGGTCCACGTAAGCGCTACAAGGATGCACGTAAAACTGCTCTGAAGGCCTTTGACACCGGACATGACTCCTGGGAAGCAGCTGCTAGTAACCGAGCCCACTTGCGCTCTAGGATATGGAATGGCGCAGCTTTCTGTGAGGCTAATAGACAACAGGCTGCCAAGTCAAAACGTCAAGCCAGGAAAGACCGTATCCAAAACCATCCTGAATGGATCCCATCCATGTCTTGTCCGACATGCGGGCGCCATTTTCATGCCAGAATAGGGTAAATAAGCCACCAGAGGACACATGTGGCGGTTTAGCACAGGTCAATACAAATATGTTGAGAGTAGTCATCGTAGGCTACGACGGACGAAGAGCATTAATATCCCAGTCAAAAACCAACATTATTTATTGCTATAATATACATTCGACGATTCCATTTTTTCATATAACAAAATATTCAAAGTTTGTTATTATGTAGGTAAATTTATACCTCATTAAGAAGCGAAGTAAAGTGCCTTAAACTTTAAAGGAACAATTGTACGGAATATGGTAACTATGATCTATCGCAATATGTTAATCCGCAAAACAAATAAATATATTTGAAAGTCGGAAAGACAAAGTTTGCGATGAGTTAAGATTATTGTTAAAAAAAAATATAAAATTGACGTTGACGTCAAGGATACTGTTAATTTTTATAAAAATTTTAACTTCTAAAAATTTTGAATTGACTAAATTAAATTATAATAACTATAATAATTGTTAACTTTAGACAGAGAAATAATATACTTCCAAATAAATTATTTCCCTTGATTCTATTGAAAGTACAAAATATAAGAACAAGAAATTTAGCTAAACAAGACCTGAATGATAACATGCGTTTTATTTGGATAACATAAAGCATCCATAACTCTATTGTATATAAAGTCTAAATTTATAATATCTTATAGTTAAAATAAATTAAATATTTAAAAAAAATGGACACTATGTTGTTCTTGTTTTTTTAAATGACTCAATATTTATAAATGACGTCATTAGTTTTGTTGTTCTCAGCAATTTTAAGAGTAACTAGTTGCCCCACGGCGTAACATACGCCGCACACTTGCTCATGGAGAGTGCAAAGAAAGTGAAGAGAGAACGGACACAAACTACAGCACGAATAAATCAAAGCAACGCGAGTGAACGTCAGTTAATAAATGGGAGGCGGGTGACAAAAACCTCAGTGTGCATGTCTTTACGTGTAATCGCTATTTTTTATTTACTTAGTGCTGCTTTTTGTGTCTCTACTCTCACCGTTCTTTGCATTTTCTATGATGAGCAAGTCTGCGGCGTATGCTACGCCGCGGGTCTCTCCAAAGTTCCTTCTTTTCATTCACTCACAGTCGTTTGCCCAAACCCACCCCATTTTGACATCTGTTTTTTTCAGGAAGTCTTTACCCATCACTAAATCATTAGTGGCGTTGCTACGCCGGAGTCAGCTAGTGTTGACAATAAAGGGGTAAAAGAACGGGCACAAACAGACATTTTAAATCTTTTCTTAAAAGCAATGTTTTCGCTGGGGCTTGAACCCAGGGCCTTTCCCGTATGAGGCGGACGTGATAACCAGTACACAACGAATCTCACTTTATTCTGTAAAGGGACAATGCAAGTGAAACGCAAGGACCATTGTTGGTCTCGATACATTGGTCGACCCCAGCGAGAGTTATTCTTCATGCCCGGTTGCACATACTTGCGTCGTGGTGTCTCGCATGGTCCAATGAAGAGAATTATATATATATATATATATATATATAGTATATAGATTTTGACTCATACAAGCTGCTTCTTATGTCTTATATCTTGTACCAGTTCTCTGATGATTTTCAGACAGCCGTAGCATCGTAACCTTTAGAATCAAAGGGGATAGATCCATATATATCTTAATGTAACATGATTGAACAGTTAAATTGTATTTGTAATTAATACAATTGGTTAGGATATTAATGTTATTTTTTTTTCCCATAAAATATAATTCCTAAAAACCTATATTATGGCTATTTTTAAATGAACAATTTATAAACCTGGACTATATATGTCAAACAAAAAGTTTTAATTTTACAAATTCTTGTTGAGTGGCACTTTGTAAACGGAGGAGCAGTATGCTGCTCTCAATCGACTTTTAGCAACTGTTTCAATAGGTAAACGAATGCCTAATAACAGGAACAATACATATTGGTAAGCGATATAATGGTCCACATTGATAGGTAATGATGTTATACCTTATCATTGATTATCATTGTTATACCTTATCATTGATTATCATTGTTATACCTTAAAATATTGCATTGCTTCTATTTTTGTTATAAATCAAGAGACGCATGACCAAGGACAATTTAATGATTAGATATTGTATATTGAAGATTGCGTTGTTAAATCATCACCTATAACTGAAGGGCTGTCCTCAGATCACTTTTGTATTATTTGTGACCTTAAGTCGGTTCCTGTCCTCAGATCACTTTTGTATTATTTGTGACCTTAAGTCGGTTCCTGTCCTCAGATCACTTTTGTATTATTTGTGACCTTAAGTCGGTTCCTGTCCTCAGATCACCTTTGTATTATTTGTGACCTTAAGTCGGTTCCCTTCCTCAGATCACTTTTGTATTATTTTGTTTCTTAAGTCGGTTCCCTTCCTCAGATCACTTTTGTATTTTTTGTGACCTTAAGTCGGTTCCTGTCCTAAGATCACTTTTGTATTATTTGTGACCTTAAGTCGGTTCCCTTACTCAGATCACATTTGTATTTTTTGTGACCTTAAGTTAGTTCCTGTGCTCAGATCACTTTTGTATTATTTGTGACCTTAAGTCGGTTCCTGTCCTCAGATCACTTTTTGTATTATTTGTGACCTTAAGTCGGTTCCTGTCCTCAGATCACTTTTGTATTATTTGTGACCTTAAGTCGGTTCCTGTCTTATATCACTTTTGTATTATTTGTGACCTTCAGTTGGTTCCACCCCCCTCCTCCCAATAAGTTCACAAATGGAGTTTTTTAAAAAAAAGAGTTTTTAAATTCTCCTTAAATATTACTCAAAGCTGTCATTGCAATCTTCCTTGTATCAGTTTAATACGTTTATCCTGGCGATGAAGGTTAAAAAAACTGTGAGATATAGTTTTATTTTATTACGTTGTGTTATTAAATGAGTGTAAATATTTTTAATAAAGTTATATTTTTAAAAATGTCATTGACTTAATAACGTTTACTTTGTTTGTTGAATGAAAGGTAAGTGCGTTGAAATAAATAAATCAGGTTTATAATCTAAAGGAATGCTCAATTTTATCTCCTCAAATTTGCAATTTTACAGAAAGAGAGATAGAGAGAGAGATGGAGAGAGAGAAAGAGAGATGGAGAGATAGTGAGAGAGAGATTGAGATAGAAATGGAGAGAGAGGGAGAGACAAAGACAAAGAGAGAGAGAGACGAAGAGAGAGAAAGAGACAGGGAGAGAGAGAGACAGAAAGAGAGACAGAGAGATTGAGAGACAGAGAGAGACACAGAGAGATTGAGAGACAGAGAGAGAAAGAGAGAGACCAGAAACAAGACAGTGAGGGTGAGAGCTTTTGGTTCCATGACAAAACGACAATGTGACAAAACGACAATGTGACAAAACGACAATGTGACAAAACGACATGGAGACAAAACGAAAAAAGACAAGGTCATGAATTTTTTAATAAGATGTGTCTGAAATAATACAAAGCTATTTTATTTTTATTATCGGTTAAAACATTTATTTGTAGACATTGGTTTAAATTCGTCTTTGATTTTTACTATTTTCTTAATATAAGAAAATACAGATCTTATAACGTTTGTAAACCTAAAACTTTACACGTGTCTACATATTGATTTAAGATGGGAAGAAGACAATAGTAGATAACTAACAATGGTAAGAAGACTATAGTAGATAGCTATCAATGGCAAGAAGACTATAGTAGATAGCTATCAATGGTAAGAAGACTATAGTAGATAGCTATCAATGGTAAGAAGACTATAGTAGATAGCTATCAATGGTAAGAAGACTATAGTAGATAGCTATCAATGGTAAGAACATTATAGTAGATAGCTGTCAATGTTAAGAAGACTATAGAAGATAGCTATAAATGGTAAGAATACTATAGTAGATAGCTATCAATGTCCGTGGTTTTTATTAAAGAAGTCAGAGCTTTAGATACATAGGTGAACTACCATTTTATCAAATTAAACTTTTCTTTATGAATATAGCAATATGAACTATAAACGAATTTAGACATCCATCATATTATATATTTTTAAAGCAAAGCGTATTATGAACATGAAAACAAACCATTCTGGTTTATTATCACCTCATCAAAGCATAGTTAATATAAATGTATTTTTTTAATATCATTTTCTAATCCTTCAACAAAATAAATTAAATGTTTAATCAAATAACAATAATTAAAAATATATCGATATACTACCTATTTGTAGTATCCCAGTAAAAAAACAACACTATTTATTGTTATAATATTCGTTCCAGAATTCCAGTTGATCATAAAACTAAATAATCAAACTTTATTTTATACAGGTAAAGATATACTTCAATTAACAACAGAATTAAGTGTATTAACACAAGTTCAATTCAATCAATTTCAAAATGTGTACTAAGATGGGCAAAGATTCCTTAATATTATCAGTATCTTACGCTTAAACTAATTTTTAATTTTTATACAGCTAATATAAAAAAGCGACATTTAGGGCCCCCGGGCCCCAATCGGTGCATGATGTAAATTTTTAAAAAAAGTGTTCATTTTATTCAGTTTCATTATGTATATATTACTCAAGATCGTTAAAATTGAATGGGGAATAAAATATTAAACGTTTACTATAAAAGACAATTTGGACACCAGAGCCCCGATAGAATGGACATTAGGAGTTCAATGCGCTACAGTAATTTAAAATAGACTCTTAAGATTGTATATACTAAGATGAGTCAACATCCATTTATTTTACTCGGTATCATACTCTTAAACAAATTTTATATAGCAAATATATGGGGAAAAAACGACATTTATAGGCCCCCGGGCCTATTCGGTGTGAGATGTAAATTTACATCTGTTCGTTTTAATTCTTATCTTATCTTTTACAGACGCTCCTTCTATACAGAAGATTATTACTAATTCAGTTTCATCATGGATATATTTCACAAGATCAATAAACATAGCATTGGGAAATAATATATATCTAAACAAATATGAAAAAAGGCATTTGGGCCCCGGTCCCAAGGAAACGGACATAGGAAGTTTAGTGCTTTTTTTGAATATGTGCTACCAAGTTTTTTGCATACACAATTTAATTAAGATCCATACATTTCTTAGTAGCTAACGAATAAACTAATTTTTATAAAGCACATTTAAGAAAAAGGCGACATTAAGGGCCCCAGGGCCCATTCAATGCAAGATATAAAATTCAAAACACTTGTTCAATTCAATCAATTGCACAATGGATATATTTATATTAGGGCTGTTATCGATTAATTTAAATTTAATCGTTAACTTTTGAAAAATTATCGTTTAATTAATCGATAATTTCGATTAAAACCAAAAATAGAAATTTATGACGTCATTAAACTGAACATTTATCATGGGTATTGAAAATTAAGAATATTCTGAACTAAAATTCATGACAATGTGTTGATACTTGATTTGTGATGAAGGTGGTACGTCAGCGATGTATTTGATCCTTTAAAAGAGAATTGTTTATGGCAGTGGACACAGAAAATGTTTTAACCATCTTCGACTTCGCCATCCGCAGTTAGCTTAAACACAACATATTTGCTCAACTTTCTAGTTATATGTTTAAATTTAACTGCGCTGATGCTGTCAGCAGAGGCGTCTTAACGCATAGGCCCGTTGGGCATTTGCCCGGGGGCCCACGAGCATATGGGCCCCATGGGAATATGTTTATTTATATATATTATGTATATTCATTTTTTATTCCTGCGGGGGAAGGGCCCAACACTATATTTTTGCCCGGGGGCCCAAAATGGTGTAAAGACGGCTCTGGCTGTCAGACATTTTATAATTGACGTCTGCCGGTCAACATACATTAATAAAATAAATTTTAATATTACGCGGGAGATGTTTGTACGTAAAAAAATATATATAAATTATTATTAATTATTAATAATTTATTATTTATTACTAAAATGTTTAAATAAAATATTATAAATATTTTCTTAAATTTTAATCGAATTTTTATCGATTAAAATTATTTTAATCGATATTTAATCGATAAAATTTTTAACGATTAATCTAGAGATTAATCGATAATTTCCGCAGCCCTAATTTATATATATATTTCTCAAAGATCATTAATATTTTTGAATGGGAAATAATATCTTAACACGTTTAAGGAAAAAAAAATATTTTAGCCCTCAACCCCGAAGAAATGAACATTATGAAATTATTGTCCTATAGTATTATAATATTAGCTACCAAGTTTTTCTATACTTTGATTAAGATCCACCAATCTACCCTGTAGCTAGCGCTTAAACTAATTTTTACATTGCTCATATTGGAAAACAAAATCCATTATGGGCCCCCCGGTACAACATGAGTGTTACATTTTGAAATATAGTTTCCAGTTACCATCCCGGGAGCGTGCTCAGAGTATCCAAAAGTTTCATGGCGTTAGGATGAAGGGCATGATTTAGTCAGCTATATAGGACATACCTACACACATACATAAATACTTTTATTTTTATAGATATCGTTATGTGAAGTGCAATCAATTTGTATTTATCATGAACGAGACACTAAAAAGCACCGCTATCGACCTATCGAATATGAGGTTGTAATTAAGACAATTTATGTGGCATGTTTGGTGAGAAAATCATATTATTATTTTCTTTAACTTTAGTTAAATTTCTATCTTCAATTCTAAGTGACATAGTATTACTTACTTGCATTGCTTACACTTTGTACTGCAATTCACTTAATACTTAATATTATGTAAAGAAACATTTAATTCGAAGGAAAAATACATGTTTTTAATCCTAGTTATTTCAAATTAAGAAAACTATAAATTTAATACATTTACCGTCACGTAGTGCTTTGCCTAATTGATAATAAATAATGTGCTCGACTTTAGATAGGTGTCCACGAAATACTTTCATCCAAGTGGCACGCCACTTGACTTTGATCTCTTTAATAAGGGATAACATTTCAATAATTTTTTAGGATTCTACTATCACCAGTGTAACAGTGTAGATTGAATTCTATTAAAATAATGTCTTGTCACTTGTTTATTAATTCGATTTTGTATATATATATATATATATATATATATATATATATATATATATATATATATATATATATATGGTTTTAACAGCGATTTACAAAGTGGGCGCTAAAGCCACTTAAGGGTGATACAGGGGGGGGGGCAAAGAATACTTTTAACGTGTGGTCAAAGAATAAATAAAGAAAAGAGGTTTTAGAAAAATGGACTTTTGTATTGCGGAGAGTTATCAATACCTCCAGACTAGAAGAACATGTTACTACCATTCAGACTAGAAGAACATGTTATTACCATTCATTGAATACTTCCAGACTAGAAGAACAAGTTACTACCATTCATGGTCATAAAAAAATAAAAGGATTTATCTCGTTATCAAACCCTAAAAGAACATATGATCAAACAACGACTTTAACTGCAACCACACAAGATGGCGATTCTTACAATTTTATCTAATCTCATCTTATCTGCTACAGACGCACCTTCTATACAGAAGATTATTGCATTCTACGCTTATCTGTGGTTCATGTTTAGTCCTGCATTTTTATTAGATAGTTTAAATGTTGATAAAGTGTTGGTTTTCCTGGTTTCTTCAGGCAAGCCATTCAACGCCCGAATTTCCGGATGGGAAGAATGAAAATTGTATGTGTTTTTTTTCTTGCATACGGAATAACAAAGGTGTTTTCATCCTTATGTCTATCTGAGGGTTGTATTAAGTTATAGTTGTGTTGTATTTCTAAATTATAATTAATTGCTTTATGTAGAATTACTACTTCACTCTTGGTTCTTTTATCCTCTAGTGTTTCAAGGCTTAATGATTTAACAAATGGTGTTATTCTTGTCAGTTTTTGAATATTTTCCAGTAATGAATATTTTTTCGTTAATGATTGCCAAATCGGGAAAACCTTATACTATTGGTGGAGAACTAATTATACCGGCTATACGTTAAGTAATACATACTGTGCTACAAAAGCCAGCATCTTATATTAGCATGAACAATTTGTTGAGCAATAATACACTGCAAAAAATAATTGATAAACTCATTACACTGGTTATAAGTAAAGTAATGTGAAGTATGATACACAAGCCAGGCTCTAATATTATCTAGAACATTTAGGTTAGCAATAATACAGTGTAAATAAGAATTAAAGAAATGGCTTGATTTTTTGAAGAGTCATTGTGTGACAATATAAAGACATCTCACTTTTCTGTTCAACGTCATGAGTCAACTTTACCAGTAAATGAAGCTTTACTTTTAGCATACGTGTGGTTCACAAAGGTAGCACAAAATTGACATGATCTATCATTTGTTATGATTTGCAAACTCTTACTTAAAAGTATTCAACATTTTATGCTTTAAAAAAAATGAAAAAGAAAAAAATATTTAACAAACAAAAATGGCATAAAATGTAACTCTTATTATATGTCTAAACCAAAACTAGCTCGTAATATGTAAAAGAAATTACAATAATATGTATCTCGTGTTTTAACCAGGTGGAATTCAATCAGATTCAGGCTGTAAATGTTTGTCGTGTTGGAACATGATCAATACTTTTAATTATGTCTCATATATATTAATAGTCAAAAACTTTGTTTTTACGGGGTTGTTTAATAAATCCCTTATATTAACTTCACCGCCGTCTCTGTCTTGATCGGGCAGGCGGAAAAACAAAAGTAAAAAATGACCCAAATCCCGTGCTGCTATCGTGCTGACATTTTGCACATAGTCTCGTGTCACTTAACAATGAATTTTATCAAAATTTCAGATCGATCAAAGGTAACCTAATTAAATTAATGCATTTTTAGTTTATCTATATAAAACTATATGTATCGATCGCTATCGTTTACATTTTACGGGTCACTTGACTTCACGCCAGCCAACAGTGACCAAATCTCGTGTTTCAACCAGGTGGAATTCACTCAGTTTCAGGCTGTAAATGTTTGTCGCGTTTGAACAAAATCAATACTTTTAGTTATGTCTCACATATAAGGGATTTATAGTCCAAAAATTTTTTTTACGGGGTTGTTTTATTAAATCCCTTATATTAACTTCACAGACGTCTCTGTCGTTCGTCGTCGGGCGGGCGGAAAAACAAAACTGAAAAATGACCCACTTCCGGTGTTGCTATCGACCTGAAATTTGGCACATGGACCAGTGTCAGATAACAATGCATCGTATCAAAATTTTAGATCGATCAAAGTTACCGTAATTAAATTAATGCATTTTTAGTTTATCAATTTAAAACTATATGTAACAGTCGCTATTTTTTACATTTTACTGGTCACTTGAATTCATGCCAGCGATCGGTGACCACATCTCGTGTTTTAACCAGGTTCAATTCACTCAGTTTCAGGCTGTAAATGTTTGTCACGTTGGAACATAATCAAACTTTTAAGTTCTGTCTCATATATAAGGGATTTATAGTCAAATACTTCGTTTTTACGGTTTTTTTTTATTTTAGAGGTATTTGGTCCTTGCTTGCTACTGATTCCCATTAAGGCCCAGACAGATCAGACATAAATATAAATGTTGAAAATTGATGCTACTATTACTACATGTGGACATTAGGACAAACATATTATCATAGTAATATAAGATAATTTTACTGCAGCAAATGTGACAACAAACATATTATAATCGAACATAATATATTATTACTAACATTTTTAGTAATCATGATTGAATATCATCATATTAAAATTTATGTCAATTCTTTTCATAATCATCATCATCATCAGTCCCGTGACCGTTGCGGTCGCATGGACACATCAACAGATAATGATCTCCACATATGCCTATTTTGAGCGGCGGCTAATAATTCATGCAATTTCATTCATGTCCATTCCTTTATGTTATCCAGCCAGCTTTTCCGTTGTCGACCTCTTCGCCGGCCCCCTTCTACAGTGCCTTGAAGGATAATTTTTGTCAGGGTATCATGTCGCAGTACATGACCGAACCATGCCATCTTGCGTCTCTTAATTGTTGTTATGATGATTGCTTGATGACCTGCAATAGACTTTATTCTGTCCCAGACATATTCATTGGTCTTATAATCTAAATAGGAGATATGGAGCATTTTCCTCATGCATTTTTTTTCAAATACCTGCAGCTTGCTTTCAGTGTCTGCCATTGTGTCCAGGTGTCACATCCATAAAGGACAATGGTTTTAACGAGAGTTCTGTAAAGCCTGAGCTTTGTTGGCAGGCTAATGTTTTTGCTGTTCCATATTTTGGTCAACTTCGTCATTGCTGCCATTGCCGACCAAATTCTAGCTCGAATTTCAGCTTCACATGTACCATATCTGGATATAATTGCTCCTAGATATTTAAAGTTGTGTACCTCCTCCAGCTTTTGTTTGTTCATTACAATGTTGGCCATACTGGTAGCTGAAGAATTAACCAATATCTTGCTTTTCTCGGAAATAATTTCCATCCCATATGCACCTGATCTGTCTGCAAGTTTGTCAATATTCTCGTGTAGTTCTTTACTGCTCCCAGCCAAAAGATCTATGTCATCAGCAAATCGTAGGTTTTATAAGGGTCTTCCGCCTATAGAGATGGATGTGTTGTGATCACTGAGAGTTTCTTGCATTATTATTTCAAGGAAGATATTGAACAGGACAGGTGAGAGAATGCAGCTCTGGCGGACTCCGATCGTCGTTTTGAAGAAGTCTCCTACGCAGCTTTTAATTAAAACTGCACTGCTTGCCTGATTGTAGAGTTCTTCGATCACCTTTACCAGCCCTTCCTAAATGTTGAAACTTCTCATCTCTTGCCAAAGTCCTTCGTGCCATACTCGGTCAAAGACTTTCTTGAAGTCTATGAAGTTGTGATGGAGTTCACGTTTGTGCTGTTGATGTTTTTCTATGAGCAAGCGACAGTTGAAGATCTGCTCGATTGTGCTTCTGCCTGGTCTGAAACCTACTTGTTCTTCTACAAGTAATTCATCGGATATTGGCTTTAGCCGGCCGAGGATAATTTTTAGCATTACTTTGCTAGGGTGGCTGATAAGGCTGATTGTTCTATAATTCTGGCTTTGTTTCGTATTGCCTTTCTTATGTAATGGTATGATTAGCGACTGCGTCCAATCTTTGGGCCATATTTTGTTTTCAAATATTTTATGGCAGAGTTTTGTTAGAGCTTTCGTTACCTCTGCTCCTCCATGTCTCAGCAATTCAGCAGGGATATTATCAACTCCAGGCGACTTACCCCCTGTTAAGTTCCGTACTGCTGTGACGAAATTTGTGTTGACTCAAATATCTGCTACCCTGCCTACGGGTGAAACAAGGGGGATAACTCACACACGCTTGATTAGCTCGCCTGTGTCAACGGAACCCCATTAAATATGCAAGGATGTCAGGTGAAAGAGTCCAACCTCTTTGTGAGATGGAAAATAATTGGAGGCCAATCGGACACAACTGGACAAAACCGCCCCTCAGGGTATAAAGTACCAGCGCGCCCCTGGATCTCGTTCTCTTCTTTTCCGGCCAACGACCACAGCATCAGAACAAACGAAGTGTAGTATTCGCGTCCAGATTCTATCTGTGTCCATCCTTGGTCAAGAGAGCCGACAAGTACATCCAAAACCCAGAATCTGGTAAGAGTGAGCTCTAGCTTTATTTGCCGTATTTGTATTGTATGCATCACATGTAAATACTTTTATATGAACCATCGAATTTTCCGGTTGTAAAATTGTTGAAATGTTTAAGCCCCACGGTCGACAGCTCGCCATGCGGGACCACGTGGGACACGTGAACATTCCATGTTGTTATTTAACTGTGTGATTACCCCCGCTCTCCATCGAATGGATGGTTTGAGCTAGATTTTCACAAAATAAGATGCATTTAATGCATTTAAGGTATTTATGTATGTTGAGCCATGTGCCCGGGTGTCAGCCAGCTAGGTCTGCATCCGTGGTTTAAGACTTAGACCTAGTCTAAGCACATACCCCCCCCCATTATTAAATTAATAATTCATATTGTATATGAATATATGTAATCCACTTTTGGCACCTTGCTCTGAAGGCTTGGTTGTCGGAAGGTGGAATATAGACAGACTAAATTAGAGAAACTACCCTAGTTTTCTTTTCTGTTTTAGTCTGGTTCCTGGATACCGGACCTGTGCAGAGAGGCAACACGCACTCCTGTCCACAGTCCTACCCAGGCTGACTTGTCGTCATACCCGATTGGTCACACACCGTACCAATCGAAGCTGGTGGCCACACACATAGCTGTGCCCCAATGCTCGCACATCACACCCGTGAGTGCGAACGATAACTTATCACACATCCTGTGAAAGTTAATGCCGTCTTAACCCGAGACGAGATAGCCAACACGCACCCAAGCATCGAGTATCAGTAGCACGCCCAAGTGACCTACTGACTCAACACGCCAGCAAGAGGAACGAACTTGCAGTACCAACTGCGTCCGCCCCCTCAACCGAAGGAACCCGGCGCAGGGCGAGGTGACCCAGATTTGAACCCAGTGTTATCGAAGCCAGTGAACCGCAGCGGCCAGGAAGGACTTGCAGAACCAACCATCCCGCCCCTTACACAGGACACGGGTGGGGCAAGAACACCTGAAGCCAACCTCAGTACGAAGCACAACCCGTGGAGCTCGTGAGGCACCCCTACCCGCCCCAGATACAGAGGGAACCCGGAGTAGATGAGACGACCCACAGCACACAGTGCAACTATAAGTACCCACCATTAACATAAAGTTAATTGCAACTTAGCCTAATGATGATTGTTATGCGAAGGGGACATTGCATTGCAGCAATCCAATCCTTGTAAAAAGTGTATGATAAATTAAATTGTGTTAAAATTCAACCTTTTAGTTTGTTGATTGTCGTATGCGAGTAGATCACTAAAGTATACCTTGTGAGCGAGATTAACTTAAACATACATATATATATATATATATATATATATATATATATATATATATATATATGCCCCTAGACAACAAGCCACCTAAGATTTCATAAATATCGCCACAACTGCCTCTTCAACTTCGCTCAACAGCGCTGGTGGATCATTCATCTCTCTGTAATGTTGCGTCTGTAGTATGTTGCTATCTGGATTGATTTTATTACAATTGTACAATTCTGTGCAATATTCTGTCCATCGTCTTAGTACAACCATGTTATCAGTAAGGAGCTGGCCTTTACTGTCTTCAATTATCGAAGCTGTCACCTGGTACGTTTTAGTAATATTTCTTAAAGTCTCATGCGCTTTCTTAGTATCATTAGCAGCTATGCTATCTTCCACTGTGCGGCCCTGATTATCTATCCATTCCTATTTAGCCTGCCTCATCTCCTTCCTCATATTTTTATTAATCAACCAGTATTTGTCTGCTGTAAACTGATTAGAATTGTTATTTTTCCTTAACATTATTCTTTCATCACATAAATCAAGAATCTTGTTGGTGACCCATTGATGTTTCTTGTTTCGTAGCCTACCTGTGACTTCTCTTGCTGTTGAAGTTAGAATTTCTTTCAAGTTGTTAGCCAAGGCTTCTACATCTTGGTCGATAGTGGCCAATGCTGCAAACTTGCCACTAACCTTGGCCTGGAATATCTCCGCAACTTCAGGGTCTTATAGTTTGTCCAGATCAAAACGAATGCGCGGATTTCTTTTTCCTCTATTTAACTTCAGTTTCAGATTAAGTCTAGTTAGGACAAGATTATGGTCATTTCCTATATCTGCGCAAGGGAAAGACCTTTTTGTGTTTTATTGATACTAGATTTGAATCGCCTTGGCACAAGAATGTAATCAATTTGGTTCTTGATTAAGATTCCGGGTGATTGCGTGGTGATGGTTCTTGATTGCTTGAGTGGATGCAGGGTGTTAGCGAGGGTTAAGCAATGAATTTTTGCGAATTTGAGTAATCTCATTCCTCTATCATTTGTTTCACCCCAGCCGAATTTTCCATTTGTACCCGGCCATTGTTGGTACGCGCCACGGCCAACCTTTGCATTCCAGTCGCCCATTATTATTAGAATGTCTTTTCTTGGTGTTCTCTTGATGACTCGTTCTATTTCCTTATAGAATTTCTCCAAAAGGTCATCGCTGTGGTCGGAAGTTGGAGACGTTCACCTGTATGATCGTGACATTATTGGGTCTGGCACATATTCTTATGCTTATCAGTCGATTTGAAATTGGTGTGCAGCAAATGACTGATGCAGATATTTCAATTCTGACAAGGAACGCTACGCCATATTGATGTTTGGATTCATCACCGCTGAACCAATCTTTATGTCACTCCTCTGTTGATGTTTCACCAAACCCTGTCCAAAGGACTTCAGCAAGTCCTATGATGTCCCAACTGTACCGTTGTAATTCATGCGTTTGTTCTTTTACTTTTCCACACTGATACAGGGTTCTTAAGTTCCAAGTGCCTATATTTATCCCTTCTCTGGGAAGCCTAATTGGGTCGGTTCCAGAGTTATTATTAACGTCCCCATTCTGGTGAGTTGCAGTGAAGTTCGTGGTTATTAATCCGTTCCTTGACTGGTCCGGCATGGATATCTTTAGCTGTTGTCTTTTCATGTTTCCTTCCTGTGGCTTATAGACTTGGTGGTGCCCAGCTCCTCTCCAAGTCGTTGATTTTTTATCATTGTTTACTCCCCTAGCCTTTCTCGAGCGTGAGTTTGACCGCAAGGCAGCGGAGGTTTGTAAACAGAGTTTTCCTTCTCTTATATGAGCAGTCTTACATGGTTAATGATGTTCAACTGCCTGACGCACGTGGTTTTATAGCGCCAGTGGTCCGATTAAGATATATAAGAAAGCTTATAGCTAAATCTATGGCTAATATATACTTGCATGAATAGATAAACCTTAGATGACACTATTGTCCACATATTTGGATGGAGATTTCATATTATCTTTCAATCAAAAGTAGCCTTAAGTTTACTGTTTTTTAGAAGTCCACCTTCTTGACCGGAAATCAGCTATAAATTAATAATTTTTTAAAAAGTATTGGAAAAACAAGTGGAATTAGCTTGTTGAAATTAGACTTAGGCTTTATCTGTGGAGAGATTATCCTAACTATTCATTGACATTGTATCCCTATTTATAGGGATCGAGATCAAGCGAATAGCACTTGAATAAAATAGACTGGTTTGCTACTGTCAATACCAGAAGGGTCCTAATGCTAAACTAAAACAGTCAGGTGAGCATATCTGTTAAAGTAAATATACAAATTGTATAGTCCTTTTAAATTCTTTATAAATTACATTTTTAAATTTAATTTGTCCTTGGAATGCTATGTTTCTATACATTTTTTTTAACGTTAGGTCCATATAAAAAACTACGTAACACAAGTCTTTAATATTAAAAGGCATAAAATTATCTATATATATAATTCTCTTCATGGGACCATGCCAGGCAAGTAAGCTGCAAAAATATGTGCAACAGAGCATGACGAATGACCCTCGCTCGGGTCAACTAAACACAGTTAACGTTTGGCAAGCAAAGGTAGTGGTGGAGTGGGGCATGTCTTGAGAGCAGCAATGTTTTGTACATTCACTTTAGATGTTCCTGCTCAGTGTGTATGTATTTCGTAGTGTATTGGTTATTACATCCGCCTGACATTCTGAAGGTCTTAGGTTCAAGCCCAAGCGGCAACATATGTTTTTTTTTATTTTTAAAAATGCTAATGCCTGTTCTTTTCCCCCCTTTCTTAGCAAACATAAACACCGCTTCGCATGTCACGGAAAAAAGCTTAGTTCAATGTTATATCAATTCCTTCACCAGGTACCTGTCTGTTTCTATTGGTCGCATATTTGGTGCATGGACGAAGTTGTTGCTCTCCAACTTGGCTTCATGGCTGTAATATTTGTTTATATATTGTGGCGATGTCCGAAATACTTATCAAAAATTCTTCGGTGGTACCCCAACGTTCACTCGCGTTGTTCCCATTTGTTTGTGCTACTGTTTGTGTCCGTTCTCCCCCTCCCCTTTTTTCTTGCCCGTTCTTTTTCCCCCCTTTCTTAGCGAACATAAACACCACCTCTCCAGGCATGGGTAATAGTGTGTACCCTTAGGAGTGTGTACCTCAGTCGCTCAAGCTCAAGCTGTGTCCTCAGTCGCTTTGTTATCTTCTACAGTCGTCTGAGCCACGTTGCCTTTCCATTGTTCTCTTCGTTTGTCCCAGAAGCTTTGTTTTGATTTTACCCTTTTCGTATTGCCATTCGTTTCTTAACCATGGCTACCGCTTCACATATATTTCGTGGAGTCAACGGGTCTTTCAGTGTAGTCGAAATTCCTGCATCAGGTAACTGTTTATTTCTATCTGTTGCATATTTCTGGAAAAATGTCATCGACGAAACTGTTGCTCTCGAACTTCGCAAGATGGCTGTAAGCTTTGTTTGCGAACATTGGGATAACTATGACGACGCCCTGTCCGTTGTTCTTACTCACGGAAGCACAGTCATACACTCAGCTCGACAATACGCTGCGTACATGAATACTTCCGGCGTTTATGGTGGCGAGGCTGAAATTGTGGCGATGTCTCAAATACTTCCCGATACTATCACTATTCACTTCCGAGAACGTCTGCATGACCCTCCTCGAGTTTACAATCCGGGTCAACGTCTCTCCATATCCCTGCTATTTAGCGGTCCTTTGGATCATGGCCATTATGAAGTTCTCTTGCCTGTCACAAACACAAGTGATGACCTTCTGGTGCCATCTGTTGACAACGTCGGCAAGTGCACCAACATTAAACACCCATGTGATCTCCACACTGATCTGACTTCACCTTCCCACTCTCCTGTTACTGATGAACATTTACAAACGCCGGAATTTCATTGCAACATTTGCTCTAAACAGTTCACACAAAAATATAATCTCAATGCACATTTAAAAAAACACTCCAGTGAACAAACGCATTCCATAGAGGACTTTAAATGCACCATTTGTTCCAAAACCTTCCGACTCCAGAGATATCTCAACGCACATTTAAATAGACACTCCAGTGAATAAACGCATCCCACAGAAGACTTTAAATGCACCATTTGTTCCAAACCTTCCGCCTCCAGAGATATCTCAACGCACATTTAAAAACACACTCCACTGAACGAATGACGCAATGTGACCATTGCCAGCAATGCTTCAAAACAATTCGCACTCTCAAGAAGCACTTACAAACTAAACATGTACATGTAGAAACACATTCAACAACATTTCTTTGCAGCATTTGCGACAGACAGTTTCACGCTCACAGAAATCTTACTAACCATTTGAAAACACATGCCCTGACGATATCCTTCCAGTGTCAAGACAGCCCTGAATCGTTCACAACATCATCTCTTCTCAACAAACATACAAAAACACACCGCCATGACACATTCTTTGAGTGTGTACATTGCAAACGTTCTTTCAAACAGTGCCATCTTCTCGCAAACCACATGCCCATTCATCGCATTCAACTTTACGCTGCGTTTCAAGAACACACTGCCATTCCCATCGAGGAACACAACATTGGACTACCTACCGCACTATGTACTTCTTGCAATGCTCTTCATTGGCCATCAGAGGTAAACAAATCCGGACATTATACTAAGTGTTGTCGTCACGGCAAAGTGTCTTTGCCACCACTATCCCAAACTCCTCCTTTATTACAAAACCTCTTGAGTGGCAAGAATCCGCTGTCCCGACATTTCTGTGATCGTATCAGGGAATACAACTCTGCTTTAGCTTTCGCATCAATGGGCGCCCACATCGCTCAACCACCTGGTCATGGACCGTATGCTTTCCGTATCCACGGTCAAATTTATCATCAAGTCTCTCCATTGTATACCAATCCTAACACGCCCCCTCGATACGGTCAACTATATATCTTCGATTCTGCTGAGGCTACCACTCAACGTTTGCAAAACGATTGTAACAGTGCTTGCAGTGATATGTTGTTGTTGCAACTAGACAAAATGTTACGACAGGTTAACCCCTTCGCTAAATCCTACATGCAAATGCACGAAATTATCACTCATAATAACCCTGTTGCTGCTGTACGAATGGTGTTCATGGAAAATCCAACTCTGGATATGAGAAGGTATAACGCGCAATCCTGTCAAACTGATGTTGCTGCTATCTTTGTAGGGGAAGACGGGGAACCTCCTGCACAACGCGATTTTTGCATATACCCAAGAAGAGATGCTTGCAAGCGTATCTCTGTACTCAATATGAACTGTGACCCCATGGTTTATCCACTAATATTCCCTTACGGAGATCCAGGCTGGCACATACAATTGACCCATGTTGAAGAAAAGCAAACCGCGAACAGAACCCGAGTCACACAACTCCAATTTTATGCTTACAGGCTTGCCATGACATCTGCATTCAGAATCTTGCATTCCAGCGGCAAACTCTTCCAGCAATATGTCGTCGACGCATATGTCAGAACAGAAGGCGCACGTTTACATTACCTACGCTCCCATCTACAAGATTTGCGCGTAGAACAATACAGGGGACTGATGGATGCTATCGCTGCGAAAGCACAAGACAATAGTCTTCGCCCTGGACAGTTTATTATTCTTCCCTCTACGTTTCAAGGTAGTCCACGGTACATGCAACAGAACTACCAAGACGCGATGGCAATTGTCCGCAAATTGGGAAGCCTGACTTATTCCTAACATTCACCTGCAATCCTGCTTGGCCGGAAATCTCTAACGCCATTTCCCATCATGAGCGCCCAGAACACAGACCTGATGTCGTTGCCCGCGTCTTTCATATCAAACTTCGGGAGTTCCTAACTGACATTCTGGAGAGGAATATTTTCGGCAATGTAGTCGCATACATTTTCGTCATTGAGTTCCAAAAACGAGGCTTGCCTCATTGCCATATGTTACTGACACTTGATTCACAGTGCAAAATAAGGACCAAAGATGACATAGACAAATATGTCTGCGCTGAGCTTCCAAATCCCGAAATACACCCTCGACTTTTCCAAATTGTCACTAAATGCATGGTACATGATCCGTGTGGCACGCTCAATGCAAACTCACCTTGCATGAAAGACGGCAAGTGCACCAAAAATTTCCCAAAAGGACTTCAACGCCGAGACACAAGAAAACACACAAGGGTACCCCATATACCGCCGAAGACAGGGCACAACTGCCATTGTTGGCAAATACGACATCGATAATCGTTGGATAGTACCTTACAATCCCTGGCTTTCTCAGAAATTCAATGCTCATAATAACGTTGAAGTATGCGCGTCCATTCAATGTATCAAGTATCTATATAAGTATGTCTACAAAGGACACGACGCTGCATCCATTGCACTTCAGAAGGAGCCAGCCGATGGTGTTTTCCAACATGACGAAATACAAACTTTCCTTGATGGTAGGTATGTTAGTGCTCCTGAGGCTATGTGGCGTTTGAACGAGTACAGTCTTTCAGAAAAATCGCACGTTATTACACGATTACCAGTTCATTTGCCAGAACAACAAGTCGTCTTCTTTCATGAGGGTCACGAAGAACGAGCGCTACAAAGACAGGCCAACAAAAGCACCATGCTCTTAGCTTGGTTTTAACTCAACAAGACCGATCCTGAAGCTGTGGAGTTACATTACACTGATGTTCCCCAACATTACACATTGCAACAATCCTCTGGAAAATGGCAAAAGAGAATTAGAGGAGGTACAAAAGTGATCGGTAGAATGCCTGTTTTTGCCATTAACGACACCGAACGTTATTACCCCAGGCTTCTCCTTACCCGTTCCGTAGGCGTCACAAGTTTCAACCTTCTACGAACTGTCAACGGCGTGGAATGTAACACTTTCAAAGAGGCGTGCCAACAATTGGGTCTTCTTAAAGACGACAAGATATGGCATGATACTCTTACAGAGGCATCTCAGATACGACTGCCACCGTTCTTGCGACAACTTTTCGTTTTCGTCTGTGTCTTCGGCGAACCATATAACGTTCCACACCTTTGGGACACGCATAAACTCTCCCTTTCTGAGGACTTTCTCAGAACATATTCCACACGCACCGCTTGCATGTATGCTCTCTCAGAAATAAATGACATGCTCCAAACAGATGGCCTCAACCTGCACAAATTACACCTACCCCTCACTGACATTCTTCCAATGTGTCATTCATTTTCCGTCTTCGACGCTCAGGCTGAACACTCCCACGCTATGGAACACTACGACAAACTCAACACAGAACAAAAGCACGCTGTTGACACTGTTTTGGACGCTGCATACAACGACTCCCATCCGCTACAAACCTGCTTCTTCTTAGATGGTCCCGCAGGAACAGGGAAAACCTTTGTCTACAAACCCTGATTCATACAATCAGAGCCAGGGGAGACAATTCTATAACCGTTGCATCAACAGGAATAGCAGCAACATTTTTACCGGGTGGACGTACTGCACATTCGGTGTTTAAAATACCGTTGAAGCTCACTACTACTTCAACATGCAATATCAAACCTAACTCGCAACACGCGCAAAATATTTTGCAATCCAAATTGATTATATGGAACGAGGCGCCAATGACACATGCATACGCATTCCAGGCAGTTGACAGGTTGTTACGTGATCTCACAGGTGAGACGCACCCATTTGGAGGGAAAACAATGCTATTGGGTGGAGATTTCCGACAAATACTCCCCGTTATTATGCGTGGCTCCATAGCACTCAGTGTCGCCAGTTGCATTATCAAGCAATCTTTGTGGCGTCACATGCATGTACTTACGCTGACTAAAAATATGAGAGCTCTTCCTGATGAACAACATTTCGCAAAATGGCTTCTCGATGTTTGAGACGGGACAAATCGAACTCCTGTAACATTATCTTCACATTGTTTTCCTGTTCATTCTGATCCCGTTCAACAACTAAATGACGACCTCGACTTCTCAACTGTCACTTCGGAACAACTCAGTACGCGAGCTATATTAAGTGTCACGAACGAAGACTCCCTGCACCTGAATGAACAAGTATTGAAACGTATCCCAACCGACGAAGTAACTTTCACCAGCGTTGACTCCATCGTCACAGATGATCCCGCAGATCAACTTTCATTCCCCGAAGAATTTCTGAACAGTCTTACCCCTACTTGTATGCCTCCGCATAAACTGAAAATTAAAATTGGTTCAGTGGTCATGCTTCTTAGAAACCTCTTGCCAGCAAGAGGTCTCTGTAATGGCACTAGACTGACTGTTACCAGCATTCACCTCAACGTACTGGAGTGTAAAACTATCGCAGCTGCTACCTCACAAACTGTCCTTATTCCCCGGATATCCCTGACTCCATCAGATTCAAATTTGCCTTTTACCTTTACGCGCAGACAATTCCCTATAAGATTAGCCTTTGCCATGACAATAAATAAAGCACAGGGCCAAACGTTCAAATAGATATGCCTGTATCTTCCAAAACCTGTTTTCAGTCATGGACAATTGTATGTTGCTCTCTCCAGAGTTCCTTCTTTTCATTCACTCACAGTCGTTTGCCCAAACCCACCCCATTTGGCCAACTGTGTCTTTCAGGAAGTCTTCACCCGTCATTAAATCATTAGCGGCGTATGCTACGCCGCGGGTAAGCTAGTAAATTATAAATAGATTTGAAAAAAAAATTAAGAAAACAATTTCTAATCAATTAATTATCCAAAGTTTGAAAAAAAAACACTTTGAATTTCATGGTAAATAAAACATTATCGGTGCTTTGTGGTGCATCACTAGCGGGAAAAGCAATTCACAATGCCATTTTTAACAAAATAGAATTATGCGACATTTATCTTAAGTTTCTAAATATTATATCTAAAAAAAAAGAACACCGGAACACAACCACACATACATAATATAAACTACAGAAACTAAGATAGCAGATGTTAACGATTAATAGCTGTTGATAAATTATTTATAACAATATTTTAACGTTAATAGAAAAATTAATCAAAATGAAAAACTTTTCTTTCTTCTTTTTTAATATTACTATTTATGTGTAAATGACGTCATTACTTTTGTTAGGTTTTAGCTATTTTTTAATAACTATAATTATTGGCATTTATAATATTATATAAAAAAAATTATTAAAGCCTAAGACATTATAGCGTACCATTATTGTAACCCGTTTAAGCACAGTAAATATATAATAAAAGGCCTAATAATAATCATTGCCTTAACGTTTAATATACATCTTATGATTTATATTAAGATTTTCTCAGATTGTGATTATAATGTTTGTGTTTGCTCTATTTTCTAAGTGTTATTTCTATGTCACTTGAGCTACTTTTGTTATACATAAAAAAATGCATTGTTCTATTTTTGTTATAAATCACTAGACGCATGACCAAGGACAATTTAATGATTAGTTATTGCATATTGACGAGTGCGTTGTTAAATCCACACCTATAACTAAAGAGATGTCATCAGATCAATTTTTATTATTTGTGACCTTAAGTAGGATCCTCTCCTCCCATTGAGTTCACAAATGTTGAAGTTTTATTTTTAAATCCTTTATATTAACTTAACCGCCGTCTCGTCATCTGTCTTGGGCGGGCGGAAAAACAAAAGTAAAAAATGACCCACTTCCCGTGATCCGATCAAGCTGAAATTTGGCACACGGACCCGTCTCACCTAACAATGCATCGTATCACAATTTCAGATCGATCGAACATACCGTAATTAAATTAATTCATGTTTAGTTTATCTATATAAACTATATGTAGAGGTCGCTATCGTTTACATTTCACGGGTCACTTGACTTCAGGCCAGCCACCGGTGAACACATCTCGTGCTTAAACCAGGTAAACCGGCGTGCTTTTGTTTACATTTGGCGTGTCACGGTGAGCTTCGGCCCAGCGATCGGTGACAAGAACTTTCCCCTCTCCCAACCACCCCCCCCCTTTTTGGGTTAAAAGCAAAGGGGAGTAATGGCAGATTCAGTCCGTAGATATTTGTAAATACTTTAAGTTCTGTCTCATATATAAGGGATTTATAGTCAAAAACTTTGTTTTTACGGGTTTGTTTTATTAAATCCCTTATATTAACTTCACCGCCGTCTCGTCATCTCTGTCTTGGGCGGGCGGAAAAACAAAAGTCAAAAATGACCCACTTCCCGTGATCCGATCGAGCTGAAATTTGGCACACGGACCCGTCTCACCTAATAATGCATCGTCTTAAATATTATTTCAGATCGATCTAATGTACCGTAAGTAAATTAATGCATTTTTAGTTTACTTCTATATAAGTCAATGTATTTCAATATCACCTTTTGTTATTGTTCGCCTTCCACGTGGCACTTGAGTCATTCACGCCAGTCATCGATGTCCACACCGCTCCCCCGTCACCCGGTTTTAAAGCCAGGGGAGATCACTCGATTTCAGTATGTACAGGTTTGTCGTGTTTCTCACATATAAGAGATTTATACTCGAAAACTTTGTTTTTAAAGGGGTTGTTTAAATTCTCCTTAAATATTACTCAAAGCTTTCATCGCCATCTGCCTTGTATCAGTTTAATACGTTGCTCCTGGCGATGAAGGTTAAAAAACTGTGAGATATAGTTTTATTTTATTACGTTTTGTTAGTACATCAGTGTACATATTTTGTTGTATATTTATATTTTAAAAAATCTCATTGACTTAATAACGATTTCTATGTTTGTTGAATGAAAAGAACTGCGTTGAAATAAATAAATCAGTTTTAAAATCTAAATTCTAAAGGAATACTCAGTTTTATCTCTTCAAATTCGCAATTTTATAGAAAGAAAGAGAGAGAGAGAGAGATAAAGAGAGAGAGAGGGTGAGAGAAAGAAAGAGGGACAGAGATGGAGTGAGAGAAAGAAAGAGGAAGAGAGATGGAGTGAGAGTTGTAGAGAGATGGAGAGAGAGAGAGACAAAGACAGAGGGACAGAGAGACGGGGAGAGACAGACAGAGACTGAGAGAGAGAGAAACAGAGAGATTAAGAGAGAGAGAGAGAGAGAGAGAGAGAGATTAGGAACAAGACAGTGAGAGGGAGTGCTTTTGATTCCATGACAAAATGACTAGGTGACAAAACGACAATGTGACAAAACGACATGGAGACAAAACGACAAGGTGACGAAACGAAAAAAAGACAAGGTCATGAATTTTGTAATATTTTTGTCTGAAATAATATAAAGCTATTATATTTTTATAATCGGTTAAAACATTTATTTGTAGACATTGGTTTAAAATTCACCTTTGATTTTTGCTATTTACTTATTATAAGAAAATACAGATCTTATAACGTTTGTAAACCTAAAACTTCACATGTGTCTACATATTGATTTAAGATGGGAAGAAGACAATAGTAGATAGTTATCAATGTCAGTGGTTTTTATTAAAGAAGGCAGAGGATTAGGTACGATTCCTACTTAACCAAGTCATTCAAGAATGCATTAAGACACATCTTTTCAAAATTTATTTTTAAAATTGATGAAACATTTCTTGTAAATGATTAAAATAGCTTATGTATAATGTACTGTAATTTTTGGTGTTTGCTGTGATATGATAGTTAATTTAATACTTATAAGTATGTTATTTCTTTCATGTAAAGCGCTGTGAGCCCAGTTCCTTACTGGGATATAGCGCTAAATAAATAATCAATTTATTATTATTATTATTATTATAAGTGGACTGCCAATAATAAAATTAAACTGTTCTTTATGAATATTGCAATATGAACAATAAACGTATATAGAGCCCTATCATGTTAGATTTTTTTGTTAAAGCAACGCGAATTACGAACATGAAAACAAACCATTCCGGTTTATTATCACCTCATAAAAACATAGTTAATATAAATGGTTTTTTTTTAAAATATCATTTTCTAATCCTTCAACAAAATAAATTAAATGTTTAAACAAATAACAATAATTACAAATATATCGATAGACTACATATTTGTAGTATCCGAGTTAAAAAAACAAAAACATTATTTATTGTTATAATATACGTTCCAGAATTCCAGTTGATCATAAAACTAAATAATCAAACTTTGTTATTAAAGGTAAAGATATGCCTCTCTTAAGAAAAGAGTTAAGTGTATTAAACCATGTTCAATTAAATCAATTTCAAAATGTGTACTAAGATGGGTAAAGATTCCTTAATATTCTCAGTATCTTACGCTTAAACTAATTTTTAATTTTTATACAGCTATTATAAAAAAAGACATTTTGGGCCCTCGGGTCCAATCGGTGCACGATGTAAATTTTAAAAAACCTGTTCATTTTATTCAGTTTCATTATGGATATCCCTCAAGATCGTTAAATTAAATGGGGGATAAAATATTAAACGTTGATTATTCAAGACAATTTGGACCACACAGCCCCGATAGAGTGGACATTAGGATTTCAATGCACTACAGTAATTTAAAATAGACTCTTCAGATTATATATACTAACGGTGGCCAAACTGCGGCTCGCGAGCCTCATGCGGCTCATCTGGGTTCACTTTGCGGCTCGCGAACAATTGATCAAATTAAACCTTTCGTTTGAAATACATGCTGTGTGATACGCTTAACAGGAAAATGCTTAAGAAGAAATATCTGTCAAAATAAAATACTGTTCCGACTAATGCGAAGTATTTTGATACACCTTTTAAAATCCTTTATATTAACTCGTGGTGTCTGCACCCTTGATTGCTTGATTGATAGATTGCTTGTCTCCAAAATTTTTGATCGATTTTTAACCCACTTGCTCGTAAGCTAGCGAGCTGAAATTTTGCAGGCAGTTTCGTACCGATGATAAAAACTATGTTTCAAAATTTCAGATCGATCGCATGTACCGTAATTAAATTTTTGAATTTTTAGATTATTTTATTTATTCCTATGTATCATGTTATTTTTTGAGATAGAGTGTAAAGGTGCGCATTATATTGAACAACCCTTCTGTCGCACAATTAGGTGCGTATTTTATTGACAACACTTTTTATAAACATATTCCTGATCGGTGCTCATTATATTAAACATATTTTACGACACAACTACAAATTTGTCTTTTCGTATGGTCTTGCTCTGCGTATTATAATGAACAGTCTTTTAGTTACGTCTCGTACATAAAGGATTTATAGTGAAAAACTTGGTTTTTTACGTTTTTTCCAATTAAATCCTTTATATTAACTCGTGGTGTCTGCACCCTTGATTGCTTGATTGCTTGTCGCCAAAACTTTTGATCGATTTTTAACCCACTTGATAATTTTAAAAATAATCAATTTTTAAATTTTTTTTTGTTGAAAATATTAAAAAATTATACGGTGTAGTTACGAAGAGGTCGAAACGTCCGGGTCGAAACGTCCTGGGGTCGAAACGTCCTGTGGTCGAACTGCCCGGGATCGAATTGCCCTGGGTCGAATCGTCCGTTGTCGAACAGTCCGTGGTCGAACCGACCGGGGTCGAAATGTCCTGGGGTCGAAACGTCCTGTGGTCGAACTGGCAGGGTCGAAATCCGTCCGGGGTCGAATCGTTCGGAGTCGAAGTGTCCGACCACGATCATGGACCCCATCAATAATTACACAAATTTAAAATTTCACTAACAATATATCAATATCTATTGCCATAAGTCTACGGTTACATGTTAGTGCTCATTGTGATACTTGTTAATGTTTTGCCAAAATAACATGTTGGTTTTGTTTGTATAAACCGGCACTCAAATTCACACCAGAATTTCAGACGGGAAGAATGAATTTGATTTTTTTATTTGTGTATGTTTTTTATCCCTATGCCTACCGAGGGTTGCATTTGATTATCATTGTGTTTTATTTCCAAATTAGAATTTATTGCCTTACGTATTATTTCTACTTTGCTTTTTGTTCTTCAATATATTTTTTAGGTTTAATCTAATGGCGTTTCTTTTGTCAAATATTTGAATATCTCCAGTAATAAATCTGGCAGCTCTTGTTTGAATTTGTTCTATTTTATCTTTGTCTCTAATAATTTCTGATTGGGGTTGGTATGACAAGCATTTGTGTCCATATATTGTGGCATGTTGTAAGGACAGAATTAAGAGGTGGCCGGATATGGCTTTTTTCTATTTGCAGGGTCCGGATAGTTTGGCCCTAATATTTGACGGATCCGTATTCCGGATCTGGGTATCTCCACATTTAAGTTTAAGAGCTAATGGGGGTACTTTACTACTTTCTATTTAGTAATTAATACTATTTATTAAAATATTTATTATCCAACATATGTAGTGTATCTGGTATATAAAAATATAATGTCTGTGATGCTGTCAATGTCAACGATGAATAATTTACATGAATTAAATGGACGAACTGGAACGAAGTTCAACGAACTGTGTAGTGTGTACCAAAGCGAACAGTGTACTGAGTGTGTAGTGTGTACCAAGCGACAATGTACTGAGTGTGTAGTGTGTACCAAGCGAACATGTGTACTGAGTGTGTAGTGTGTACCAAGCGAACAGTGTTGTACTGAGTGTGTAGTGTGTACCAAGCGAACAGTGTTGTACTGAGTGTGTAGTGTGTACCAAGCGAACAGTGTTGTACTGAGTGTGTAGTGTGTACCAAGCGAACAGTGTTGTACTGAGTGTGTAGTGTGTACCAAGCGAACAGTGTTGTACTGAGTGTGCAGTGTGTACCAAGCGACAGTTTTGTACTGAGTGTGTAGTGTGTACCAAGTGAACAGTGTTGTACTGAGTGTGTAGTGTGGTGTACAAGAAGTCGTGATCTGGAGCCACAAATAAAAACTGTTTTTTTCAGATGATTTAAGTTTAATATCATGTTAGTTAGATTAGTTTATTATCTTATATAGAAGAGTATTAAGTGATAATATAGAAATAAACTAAAAACTAAAAATACATTGATTTAATTATCGTACATTCGATCGATCGCAAATTTTGATACAATGCATTGTCATCCAAGATCTGTCTATCTATCTGTGGTAAAATTATGAGATCTCTAGGACCATCAGAAGTCGTTTAATTTTACGTTACAAGATTTGACGGATACAACATACAAACAGTGTGAGTTAAATAAAAGCGTGTATTAATAATAATAATAATAGTAATAATAATAAAGTGGAGAAACAAATACAATGAAAGAGAAAACTTGCAAACCTCAAAAGTATATTATTTGTCTTAATTTTTTAATGAAACCAGCATTTATCAGAAGCAAGAATCAAGGTTCTTTTTGCGTGTTTCATCACTCCATATTCCACGGCAGGTTCTATTTTTACGTTATCACATACGTATGTTTTTGAGCAACTAATGTTGAGCACTAATGCTTTACTTTTGTAAGTCCTCTCAAAGCATCTGTAGAAAGAACTTCCAAGCCTACCCACCACCCCATCCCCCCTCTACCAATCCGATGTAATCAGGTAATAAAAATGTCATTTGGTTTGATAGTACTTTATAAAGGTAACTACATTCCCTCTGCAACCCCCACTTTTTTGCCTTTTATTATCCATTCCCACAAATCTCGCCAGAACATGGTGTCCTGCGGTGGCTACCTAGTCTAGCCCCGGTGTAACATGCCAGATTAAACTCCTTACCAAGGCAAGAAGATGACCCGAGGGTTAAACTGACTTAGGCCAAAATGTACCCCCCCCCCAGACCAGAATATACCTTTTGACAACATGGTTACATATAGTAATAATGGATAAATGACAATTTATACATTCTATTGGTGTTTTAGCTTTTTCAGAGAAATTAAACTCATTTCTTAAGTAGAAAATTGTATTTTTTATTTACAATAAAATAATAATAATAATAAAATGATTTCTTTTATGACTATGTCTGATTTAACCGTGACTTTTTACCTAATGTTACAGTCTACACAAGTATAGATGAAATCATCCTTTATTTTCTATATCTTAATAGATCTATATATTTTTTTCAATTTTAAAATTGACTCATTGGCTCAAAACGCTACATGGATTCACTATTTTTACCACGTTTTTATTAACTCACTTTCGTTCCTGTTTGTTTGTCTGTCCACACTTTTTCAAATCTGCCAACGTAAAATTCCCGAAAATAAAATAAATGATTGAAAATTAAGACGTACAATAATAAACATTTTGGTGTCGAGATTAACAAGACGGCGTTTCTCGCAATAAAATATAGTGACGTGACGTAATAGTTCGAGCTCATATTAATTTGTAAATTGGAAACAAAGTAAAAAGAGCCGTGGTTATTTCAATGAAATTTGATTTTTTTAATGGTACTATCTGTTTGTGTGTTTATGTTTGTGTGTGCAAGTGTGTGAATAAAATGAGTGTGTGTGTGTCTATGTTGTGAACTAAATGTGATTAAACGGTTTATTTTTATGTGTGATAATGTTGCGCCTTTAACAAGACTACGTATAAATCTTTTGTAAAAAATTACAGAATTAATATTTGTTTGCAAATTTAATCTTTACACTGTTTCCCTTATATATTTTCGAGATGTATTTTATCCAGCCGTTCGAAAAATTTATTTGATTTGGTCTTTCTCCAGATGTCTACATTTATGTTCAACGTTAATCTACCTAACATTTTTGTTTACAAACCATAGTCATTGTTTTTTAGCGTAATATTTTAACAATATTTATATACTATTATTTTTTTTATTATCAAATACACGGTATCATTTTACCACTTTTCTTTATATCTTTTATGTATTTAATTTAAATACTTAATGTATTTGACATTTTAAAAGTTAGTTATAAATAATCAAATACTAACAATGTATTCAATGCATTAGAGAAAGAAAGCACATGAGTGAAACCAGATACCAACACTATAGCTTAGCCACTGTTAATATTCTTTTTGCATAAATTAAGCTAAACATGCTAGGGAAGTTATATTTATAAAAAAAAATGCATGAAGTAAGTGATTAGTGATGAAAGCAATGCCAATGATTATTAGGTGGGAGATTTATTTACCTTCGGTGCTTAAATAGTTTACACGATTTTTTTTTCTGGAACGATTGCTCCATAAACTGCCCCCAGGAAAATAGAAGGAATGAAAAAGAAATTCGGTAATGTTTTAGACGAAAATTGATTATATATAGAAGTTATATGCACGGACCAATGAGTGTTGGTAATAAGTGGAACAGCTATTTTTATATTGAGTACAACTTTATGACCTTTTGAAATGTACCATTTATTGGTGGGGTAAGAGTCAATAATATCGCCCAACCCTGGATGACATAAACACTATAGCTTAGCAACTGTTTTTATACGTTTTGCATATATTGAACTAAATCAGCAGGGTAAATTTTAAGCCCAGACCTTGCGATTCAAAATGTTCCTTTAAAACAAATAAAACCCATGCACACCTTACTTAAGCAATAAAATTAACATAAAAATTATGCTTTTCCCATAAAAAAATCATTTCTTTAGAAAGATATTTAAGAGCTAACAAAACTAAAACAGTCATAAAAAAATAGTTACAATTCTAGAACAATGAGATGCGTGGCACACACTTTGGGTATAAACTGTACGGTTCTTTAAGGTATACATGCATTTAGTGTAGAGACATATCGCGAGTATTACGACTCATATATAGGTTCTAGCTTCAGAAAGTGCGTGCTCAAGCGAAAAAATACACTAACAGCAACTGATATTTAGACATAACAGCTTGTGGTTTACTAAATGGCAGTTTTCTTTTAAGCTGTATACACTTTCTTGAAAAAATTATTTTTAAATTATTCTGATTTAATATTAAATGCCTACAAATATATGTTATATATTAAGACCATTACCAAATATGTCATTTTATAAGCTCAAAAAAAGCTACAATGAAAAAAGGCTTCAATACAAATACAACGAAAAGTAATCCTTTATTTTAGTGGAACAAGTATATGCCAATTTATTGCTTTGTTAATTACTAGAAGAAAAGAGTGGGAAGTCCTTTCAAAATGACATAATTTATTAGAAAGTCAATTTCTAGGAATTAAAAACAAACAAACATTGTTTTTATGTTAATATTCATATGAAAAGAAAATATGCGTGCTAAACCCATAAACCATATTTCCACCCTCCACTAAGCATACATATTCAAATAAATATTTTCTGGCTCAAATATTTGCCAATTTGTCTTAAACTAATTTCATGCTTAAACTATACAATGGAATTGGTGTTTTTCAGAGCATTTTCCTAGAACCAAAGGAATCATATGGAAAGATATTTTAATTTTTTTTTATTCATGTGAAAAGATATTGAGCCTTGCCGATTAGATTTTTATAACTGTTAAGTACCTTTCATATTATGTCGTAGTATATTATATAGAGAAAAGCATGCGTTATTAAAGGAGACATACCAAAATTGATGGTTAATATTTAAATTCATCATACTTTCTATTTTCTCGACACACATATCATGACTTTTATAAGTAGTGGTTTGATTTATCACTGCTCTAATTTCATGATGAATTGACATTCATTTTTAAGGGAAATTTGAGACCCAAAACCAAATAAAGCTATTTTTAAATTGTGCCTACCCCTGTTCTGGCAACAAATACACTAACAGCAACTGATATTGTGACATAAAAACTTGATTTTATTTGAGAAATATTCTACAACGAGGATAAAGTTTTGTATACAGACTGATTTTTTAAAAACTATTATGTTTTAAAATTAAATGCCTATATAATATAATAATATGTTATATATTAAGCCCTAACTTATATGTCATTTTATAAGATAAAAGAAGTACAATGAAAAAAGGCTTAAATATAAATACAAAGAAAAATAATCCGTTATTTAAGTGAAACAAGTATCTGCCAATTTATTGCTTTGTTACTATGCTAAAAAATATCCTATTCTTCTTGAACTAATTTCATACTTAGCTTATAAAATGAAGTGGGTGATTTCAAGAGCTTTTTCCTAGAACCAAAGGAATCAAAGATATTGTTTTAATTTTTTGATTCATGGTAAAAGAAATTGAGCCTTGCCCATTAGATTTTTGTAACTGAGGACCTTTGTTATTCTGGTAAAGTATATAGACAAACGCGTGCGTTATTAAAGCAGAAATACCAAAATTGATGGGTAATATTTAAATTCATCATACTTTCTATTTTCTAGACACACATATCATTGATTTTTATAAAGAAGTGGTTTGATTTATCACTACCCTAATTTCCTGATACGTTTACACTCATTATTAAGGGGAATGTGAAAATCAAATCCAAATAAAGTTTTTTTCATTGTGCCTACCCGTATCATCTCACAGGCATTGCTCTCGTATATATATATATATTGCGCCTAAGCGCGTCTGTCAGTCAGTCTGTCAGTCAGTCAGTCAGTCTGTCAGTCTGTCAGTCAGTCAGTCAGTCAGTCTGTCAGTCAGTCAGTCTGTCAGTCAGTCAGTAAGTCTGTCAGTCAGTATGTCAGTCAGTCTTTCAGTCAGTCAGTCTGTCAGTCAGTCAGACAGTCAGTCTGTCAGTCAGTCAGTCAGTCTGTCAGTCTGTCAGTCAGTCTGTCAGTCAGTATGTCAGTCTGTCAGTCTGTCAGTCAGTCAGTCAGTCAGTCAATGAGTCAGTCAGTCTGTCAGTCAGTCAGTCAATCAGTCTGTCAGTCAGTCAGTCAGTCATTCTGTCAGTCAGCCAGTTAGTCAGTCTATCAGTCAGTCAGTCAGTCAGTCAATCATTCAGTCTGTCAGTCAGTCAGTCAGTCAGTCTGTCAGTCAGTCAGTCAATCAGTCAGTATGTAAGTCAGTCATTCAGACTGTCAGTCAGCCAGTCAGTCAGTCTGTCAGTCAGTCAGTCAGTCATTCAGTCTGTCAGTCAGTCAGTCTGTCAGTCAGTCATTCAGTCAGTCAATCATTCAGTCTGTCAGTCAGTCAGTCAGTCAGACTGTCAGTCAGCCAGTCAGTCACTGTCAGTCAGTCAGTCAGTCATTCAGTCTGTCAGTCAGTCAGTCAGTCAGTCTGTATGTCAGTCAGTCAGTCTGTAAGTCAGTCAGTCAGTCAGTCAGTCAGTCACTCAGTCAGTCTGTCAGTCAGTCTGTCAGTCAGTCTGTCAGTCAGTCAGTCTGTAAGTCAGTCTGTCAGTCAGTCTGTCAGTCAGTCTGTCAGTCAGTATGTCAGTCAGTCAGTCTGTCAGTCAGTCTGTCACTCAGTCTGTCAGTCAGTGTGAAGCCGCTATGCCCGATAACTCTTGATTTTTTTAAAAATTGAAAATATAGACAAAATCATAATGGTTTTGGTTTCGAGATTAACATACCATGTGGTGTTTTGCGCCGTAATTAATATATGATGTGACGTCATTGTTTTGTTTCTATTATAATAGATTGGGAAAAGGAAACAATGCAAAAAGAGCAATGGTTTATTTGATCTTATTGATTATTATTTTATTATGTTGATAGCGCGAGTGTGTTCATGTGTGTGTGTGTGTGTGTGTGTATGTCTGTGTGTGCGTGTGAGTGTGTGTTTGTATTAGCTGTGAAATTACGATTGATTTCATTGATTGCTAAAAGTGAAAATAAAGATTGAAAAGAACTTATCAGGTCTCTCTCAGAAGATATTGGTTTATGTATAGTTACAATATATACAAGATTGGGGCTAATTGGCGGAACATTTATTTCTTACTTCTCTTTGGTAATGGCGACGTCAATAACTTTCAATAACATCATCCAAACCTGGGTGGAACTAGCACTATCTTACCAACTGTTAACATGCTTATAACATAAATTAGGCCGAGCTTTTTGTTTAAATTTAAAGTCCTATCTTTGCGATATAACTGCAGGAATATATGAACAATTATTTAAACATTTACTATTAGTTTGTGTAGACCTAGGTATAATATCGGAACTAGCTTCGCAAGAGTGTGTCATCTGTAGAAAAAATTATAACAATCACTATGGCAAGCTGGAATAATTTTATAAATAAAAAATGCACACGGAACAGTGTTTGTTGCATGAAGCAAATGTTTATAAATGCTTAGAGCAAAAATCCTGTAATTGTATTTATACAAGTATCTGCCAATTCGTCCTTCGTCACTGCATGGTGGAAAGATCACAGAAAGTCATTGAATATGACTGAAATAATTGTTGATGATCATTTTCTCATCATTTTATTTTCAGGTAAGGTTTTATGTTATGTTTCATGTGAAAAGAAAATGAGCCCTGCGCATTAGTTGGACGATCGCTTTCATGGATCGCCAAAATGGAAAATAAACATTAAAAATACCTTGCATGCCCTTTTTAAGAAGAAATTACATTATATATCGTTATAATATGTACTTGGGTAAGATTTAGGCTAATTGGTGGCACAATTATTTTTATAGAAAGGGGAATCTTTGAGAAATTTTGAAGGGTATTTTTCAATAATAAAATCACCCAAATCAGGTTCGAACTAGTTTTATCTTAGCCACTGTAAATAACTATATAAATATATTTGAAAAAATGATTTAAGTGCAGACGAATTATCAAACTTACACTTTAATATAATTTTTTTACAACTACATATATAATTGGACGGAACCAAATTTTATACGGGCTTATAACAACATCAAAATTGCATAACATTAAATTTATAAGTAAAAAATGCACAAGGAACCGCATTTTTGCATTTAACAAGTGATTTGTGATAAAAACAATGGCAAATATTTGTTAGGTGTAGATTTATTTACCTTAGGTGCTTACATAATACAAGACAGAGTTTAGGATCGATTGCTCTATAAGCTGACATTTAGGAAAGCTTTTTTGAAAATTTTTAGTTATCCCCTGTATCTGATAGAGGATCAAGAATAGAATGCTCTGTAAGAGGTTTTATGAAAAAAATATGTCTCTGAACCTATTAAAAATTAAATCTCTTTAGTTAATTTATACGAAATCTATCTAATTTTGAACGTTAAAAGTTGAATATCTCTGAACTACAGAAATGTGAAATAGCCGTTTCTTCCCTTGAACTCTTCATATGTTTCAATTTACGTCTAGATGGCGTTTTCTTTATTGTAATATTTTATCGGTTTTAGCATCAGAAAAAATTATATTGCAAGCTGGTATGATTTTTTTATAAATCATTCAACTTTATGCAGTCAAATAACAACATTAAATTCCCTAAAATTAAAATTATAAATGGAAAATACGTACAGAACGGTGATTGATACATGAAGCAAGTGATTAGTAAAGAAAACAATGAAAGTGTTTGTTAGGTTGGAGATTTATTTACCTTAGGTGCTTAAATAGTGTACGAGATTTTTTTTCTGGAAAGATTGCTCCATAAACTGCCCCAAATGAATATATGATGAAAAATTTTTTTCGGTACTGTTAGAGACGAAAATTGATTTTACATAGGGGTTATATGCACGGGTGTAAGAGTGTAGCTAATAAATGAAACAGTTATTTTTATCTTGATGAGGGCAGGAGTCAATAATATCCTGGGTTGCATAAACACTATATCTTAGTAACTGTTATATACTTTTTGCATAATTAAACTAAACCAGCAGGGTAAATTTTAAGCCCAAAATGAGCGATTCAAAGTGTTTCTTTAAAACATATAAACCCATACATACCTTAATTTAGCATCAATATTCATTGAAATAATATATGGCGCATTAAAAAAATGTCCCATTCATTTGACTAAGGTCATGCTTAGCCTGGAAATAGAAAGAATGTTTTGGAGAGCTTTACCAATGAACAATTAATCCTAAACACATGTATTTAAGAGCTAACGAATGAAGAAACATCCATTTAAAAAAAATTAAACTGGGTAGATTTCTAGAACAATGCGGTTGCATGGCAAACGCTTCGGGTAAAAACTGTAATGTTCTTTTAGGGTGTAAATATATTATTTGTTTAGAAACATCACGGGTATTACGTTACATAAAGGATTTAACATCAGAAAGTGCGTGTCCTGCCTAAAAAACACACTAACAAAAACTCATTTTGTGACAAGCTGCTTTGATTTTATTAGATCAATATTATACAATAGGAATAAAGACTGATTTCAAAGGCAGATCATGCGGTTAACTAAATGGAAGTTGTCTTTTAAACTGTATACACTTTCTTTAAAAAAAATTGTTGTTAACCATTCTGATTTAAAATCAAATCCCAACATAGTAAATGTTTTATATTATGAACTTAAAAATAAATCATTGTATGAGCAGAAAAAAGCTGCAGTGAAAAAAAAAGGCTTAGATACAAAGAAAAATAATCCGTTTATTTAAGTGGAACAAGTATCAGCCAAATAAGTGCTTTTTACTATTACAAATAAAGAGCGGTAAGCCATTATAAATGACATAAATAAATTTTATTAGAAGTTCAATCTCTCCGCATTTTTTAAAAAAGCAACACTGTTTATATTCTTATTCATGTGAAAATAAAATGTGTCTTTTAAACAAATAAACCTTTTTTTCCACCCTCCCCAGGCCTCAATATTCACGTAAATATTATCTGGCTCAAACAATATCCTATTCATCTTAAACTAATTTCATGCTTAGACTATAAAATGCTATGGATGTTTTTGGAGAGCTTTTTCCTAGATCCAAAGGAATCATATGGAAATATATTGTTTGATTTTATGAGTCATGTGAAAAGAAATTCAGCCTTGCCTATAAGAATTTTGTAACTGTTAAGGAATTTTGTTTTTCTGGTAGAGTATATATAGAAAAGCATGCGTTATTAAAGCAGAAATACCAAAATTGATGGGTATTATTTAAATTCATCATTTTCTCGACACACATATCGTGATTTTTATAAAGAAGGGGTTTGATTTATCATTACCATAATTTCATGATGCATTTACACTCGATTTTAAGGGTAATTAAGAGACCCAAAACCAAATAAAGTTATTTTTTCATTGTGCTAACCCCGTAGCATATAACGGGCATTTCGCTCGTATGATCTATTTTAATATCTGACGTGCAATGTATCTCTATTTTCAATGCACGCCACACTAAAAAGCACCGCTATAAACTTACTTAATATAAGATTGTAATTGAGACAACTTAAGCGGCAGTATTAATGAGTATAACCTAATATTATTTTTCTTTAGCTTCGTTTTAATTGCAATCTAGAAATCCTAGCGAATAGTATTACTTATTTGTAAGGCCTATACTTTGTATTGCATGATATTAATATCCTGTATAGAATTTTTTTATTTCAAGTAAAAATATATTTTTAGTAACCTACTTTCCTAAAATTAAAACAACTATAAATATAATGCATTTACCATCATTTATTACTTTGCCTAATTGATAAAAAGCTATGCTCATATCTATCTGCGAGAGCTTTGATTATCTAAGTGGCAAGTCACTTGTCTTCGATCCCTTTAATTAGGGATAACAATTTCAATGAATTTCTAGCTTTCTTCTACCACCATTATAGACGGAGCTTGATTGAAACAATTTCTTGTGCCTAGTTCATTTTGTTCCTTTATGGCCTAGCATAGTTGTGGGCGCTGCAGCAATCCATGGGGTGCGGTTACGCAGCTTTAAAAAAGTGGGGTGGGGGTGCGGGGAATAAATTTAAAGAGGTGGTGAAAACATCAAATAAAGAAGAAAGTATTTTAGAAAATTAGATTTATTTATTCGCGAAGCTATAAAGGGTTCCAAGCTAATGAACGTTGACTAAAATTTATGGTGATAAAAAAGAAAAAAGGATTTATCCTCTTTTCCAAATCTAAAAGATAAAAAAAATTAACAACTGACTTTGACAAAAATCTTTTCAACCTCAACACACAAGATGGCTATGAATGCTGGCTTCATATGAAATTGTGTTAATGATGAAATGTGTTAATGATTGTTAAATCGGAAAAAAACCTCATACTATTGGTGGGAACTAATTATACCGGCAGTAAGTGAAGTAATACGTACTGAGCTACACAAGCTAGCATCTGATAATATCAAGAAAATGGGGTTGAGAAAAATAGCACTGCAAAGAAGAGTTAATGAAATTGCTAATGATGTTGTAGGTTCATTGTGCAGCTATTTAATAACATCTCATTTTATATTTATGAGTAATCATGAGTATTCATTTCATGAGTAATCTTTGACAGAAAATTTGACAATACTTTTAGCATACGAAAAGGGTTAAGAAAGGAAAAACAAACTAATTTCAAAAGAATAATTAATTTTCCACTTAATACAAACTGAATACTAAAAGAGAATCAATATTTCATTCATTTGATGAGTTGTTTTTTTTGTATATAAAGAAAAGCTTCTAAGTAATACCGTATCATTAGTCACAGAAGATGCTCCAGCGATGGTAAGGCGCTACAAGTGTTTTCTTAAATATTAAAAAAAAATAAGGTGCCGAATGCCTTCACAGTACACTGTATCATCCATCGTCAACATCTAGTTGCCACACATTTAAGTGCATACCTACATACATCATTAAAATATTTAATTAAAATCTATCTACTTAATAAAAAATAAAATCATTGACTGACATATTATTTACACAGTTTTTTATTGTAGAGGATAAAGAATTTAATCTTATGCAGCTTCATACAGAAGTTCGACTGTTGTCAAGAGTGTCTGTTTAGAAATGTTTTATAATTTGTTTAACTCAGTTTTCGATTTTTTGAGGGTTATAAAAGATTCATAAAGATCTAATTAAATGCAATCGAAAACTAACCTATCTTACCTGACGGAAAAGTCAAAAAATGTAATTAAATTTATTCTCAGCTTTAGGTTGATGAATTGAATTTAAAAGAAAAAAAAATAATTTCTGCTTGTGTGATGAAAATAGCAAGAGAGGTTTTTTTTTAAACAGTATTTGAGGGTTCTATTAGAATATCTTTGTACAGTAATTCCAAGTTAGAATCAATAGCCTTTTAAAAGTATTGCTTCTTTGTTCTTCCATCTAGTGCTGTTATGTTTAATGATTTATTTTAAACGATGATGCCACTCTGGACAATTTTGTATATTCTCCAGTAATAGATCTGGCAGATCTTTGTTGAATTTTGTGTATAGTTTTGATATGTCTCTAATTAATACTGATCGGGGTTGCTATGACATGCATGTCTGTAAATAGTTTTTGACATGTTGTTTTGACATAATTCTGTCCCTGTTTGTCCAACATTTTAAAGAGTAATTATTCCTGTCTATGCTGTGTATAATTGAGAGAATAATCTCTCAACGCAGACAGAAGACAATGTTAGAGCTGTTTATTGTGTCAAAAGTCAAATAAAATTGAATATTTCGAGTCCACTGGAGCTCTTTTATCTTGTACCAGAATTTTTCCAGACAGATGACACCGTACGAGCGCCACCTTACGAATTCAGTGGCCTAGGATCAAATTCTGCCCTTAAATAGTATGTCATATTGTTAAATGGGAAGAATTATACTTAAATTTAATATATAAGTTTAGAAATAGTTATGTTAAAAAAGCATATTAGCAGTTGCAAAGTTACAATGTTCCCTCTAATCTTCGTTTGTCCGTGTGCAAAGAAACAAAAACATGTCAAAGTTGCATTTTTCTGCATTATTTTACATTAGCTGCGCGTGATTTCTAAATGTTGCGGGGGTTCAGTAAAAAAAGGCACGAATGTGGAGTAACGCAATTTAATGGGAACATTGGTAACCTAGAGTAAGTTGCCCCTATTTTTGTAAATAATTGTTGCCACTTAGCATCAATCACATCACAGTTTATATTATAACTAAACCTAATCCAATTTCTTGTTAGAAAAAAACGTTAAGTTCTTTGCCACATCTTTGAAAGCAATTGTCCCAAAAGAATCGCATTTACTATTGAAGAACCCAGGTAGCATTACACTATTTCAATTATTTTTTAGACATTATCTAAAACTAAAAGAAATAAAAGTAGCAAAGAGTTTTGAAAGGTAATTAATTGGTCTTTCCATTTACGTGTAAATTTTCTTTCATTTCCTTACTTTATGCATCTATAGAATTGTCTATGTTCTTTCTTTTTTAAAAATAATACTTCATATCTGTAAATTCAATCCACACACACACACACTTTATCTCGGGCACACACACACACACACACACACTTACACACACGCGCACACTGGAGCGCCGGTGTCACGAAATAAAGTCTCCCCCAAAATAAAGTCTCCCCCCGGAGAGTTTATTTTAAAACAAACTTGCCCCCGGAGACTTTGTTTTAAAATGAAGTCTCCGGGTTAAAATAAACCCTCCCCTTAATTATTGGAAAATTATAAAAAATTGTTTTATTAAACTTTATGACTTAAAACATAATTTGTATTTGTTCTACATTCATTTCTGTATGATTATTGGAAATTGAGCAATCTTAAGCTTTGTCAGGGGCGTAGCAATTTGCGGGCTAAGTGGGTGTATGCCCGTATAGACACATATTTAGAGTTGGTTAATTGCCCAGAGTTATTTAAAAGAATATCAGACAAATGAACTGAAATACAAAGATGATCAAGTAATACGAGAACGTGACACCGATATTTCGGAACAAGAATTCACTCTTTACGTTTGTGGGTAGATCATGTGTTAAGGACCTAAACGAAATTACCGATTTCTATGTGTGCATTAAAATAATTCAAAAACATTATTACTGTCTATTATCGGTAGCGTTTACTAAAGTTACTGGAGAAAATTTAACAAATCAAATGTAGCCAAGGTTTTTAAATTTAGAAAATAAAGTAAAAAAACAGGTTACACGATTAAACAATCAGTGTCTTAGCTAGGGTTGGTGATACCCATTGCGTTAAATTCACAATATAACCCAGATCAAAGTGTTGTGGAGATCTGGGTTGAGATGAGGCGCTTAGTTAGCTTGAGATTCCCGTTTAGGTGTGCCGCTGAATTAGTTAGGCATAAGGTCAATGACCTTACGGAATGTTAGAATCCTGGAGACTTAAGGGGTAACACAGAGGTGGGCTTGTTTATTGATGAAATGCGACAGGAAAACATGAAGCGTCATTTGTTGAGCGGGTAAAGACTAGCTATATGTCTTAGTAGATAGATTGCTTCAAGGTGGGCACGTATTGGCCATTTAAGTTGTCTATCGAGTCATAGTTAGCTGAGGTATGAAGAAGTCTGCTTAGGAAACCTTCACGTTCTAAGCAACGGTGGTCAAACCGCGGTTCGCGAGCCGCATGCGGCTCTTCTGTGTTCACATTGCGGCTCGCGTGCAATTTATGAAAGATATATTAAAAGGATTACTGAAAGATTTCCAAGCCAGGTTTTATGACTCATAATGCTTCAATGCAACTCTCAACAATTTTTAAATATTTTAAAACGGCTCTCAATTACTAAGGGTCTGGTCACCTGTAGTCTAATGAGTTATTATAATGTAATAATCACGCAAAGGGAGGCATTAGGGAGTAATTTATATGAGTGTGTATGTGTGTATGTATGAATTTATGTATGTACGTATACATGTATGTATGTATGTATGTATGTATGTATGATGTATGTATGTATGTATGTATGTATGTATGTATATGTATGTATGTATGTAATGTATGTATGTATGTATGTATGTATGTATGTATGTATGTATGTATGTATGTATGTATGTATGTATGTATGTATGTATGTATGTATGTAATGTATGTATGTATGTATGTATGTATGTATGTATGTATGTATGTATGTATGTATGTATGTATGTATGTATGTATGTATGTATGTATGTATGTATGTATGTATGTATGTATGTATGTATGTATGTATGTATGTATGTATGTATGTATGTATGTATGTATGTATGTATGTATGTATGTGTGTATGTATGTATGTGTGAATGTGTGTGTATGTGTGTATGTGTGTGTGTATGTTATGTATGTATGTATGCATGTATGTTTAATATTTTGTTTAATAATTTTGTTTAATATTTGAAAGATAAATTTTGCAATACATGTACTAGTTTTTGTAATGAAAGTATTGATCATTTTTTTAAAAAGAATCTTTTCTCATTATGCGATTTGCAATTGTAGCTTAATTGTTATCCTCGAAGTATTTTATACCTACTAAAATGAAAATAATAACCTGCAGTTGTGATTCTCTTGTGTTAATACTCTTTTTTATCTCCTAAAGCTTTCTAATATTTTAGAATATCTAGCAATATAAATAGTAAAATCAAAGTACCATTTAAAGACTTTGTAAAATATGTTAACGGATATATACAATTTTCTTAACTATTTTTTCTCTTATGGACACAACTCTAGATTGGGCTGTCCATTCCATAATCTCATAATTAGTTTAGACACTCTAGAAAGGGGCGGTATAAATTATAGGCAGAAAATTTAATGTTAGTCATGATTATTGGAGCCAACGTCTAAATTTTTTGTAACATGTGTAAAATGCTTTGAAATTTTAATATATTCGTTGTATTTAAAACTGTTATGGCATTTAAAAATTCAAATTCATAAAGAAAAATAATACACGTGTACAGTAAAAGATAATTTCACAATCGTGATATGAGATAATCTATTTGTTGCGTGCTGGGTTCTGGATAAAAGAAGACAAGTCTCGACTCTTGTTCACGTATACTTCAAGCCTTTATTTATTCATCAATATATGTACAGCATCTGATTAAGGTACACGACGTACTCCATTCCACAACGTCCACTCACTTTAAGTGCATACATGGACCCTCTGTCCCATACGCTGAACACTCGAGCCACCTCGATCTGTCATCAGCTATAACAGAGCCAACGCTCTATACTAATGTCTAGCCCTAACAAGGACTATGGACCTCTGCACTCGTCAGTCTCCACACGTCTCTCTCTTTCTCTCTGTCTCACACACCTATATATACACAGCACGGCCGTCCAACCTTCACACCGAGTGAATACAACTAACATCATTATGGACAAGTGAACTCCCGTCAACGCACGCCTTGACCCGACTCCCACACTGGCTCACAACAATCTCACAACAATCTCACAACAATCATTCGCAGTGATTCTCATACCCTGACATATCCCCCCTCTTCCGTTAGATTCTACTTACGAGTAGAATCTCACAATACAACAAAGTCAGGGCATGGAATCACTGCACATTACAAATACATTAATATAATACATCATGAATTAATATCTTTAAAAATACTTTATACACAACAATGCATGAAGAAAAAATAAATTAATAGTATATACAGCACAGAGCAAAAATCCACTTGGTCGTACCTTTATACGACTTCACTAACCCACAAAGTCATTCGAGAGGGACAGCCGTCCTACTACCACACCTGGATTACATATGCTATATATACATCAATGCAATGAAAATAATAAGATACATGTGAAGTCTTAATGCATCTCATTATCAATAATAATTAATCTATCTATAAATACACAATTTACAATCTTGGGAAAGAAAAAAAAACGACACCAGAAAATTTCGAACACTTAAGCACTTGTCCACATCATGTGGCATAATACGGAGCAATCACTGCTCACTTAATTACTTTTCCCACCTGTGTTATTGAGCTCTCTTATCCCCTCCATAGGCACAATTCTAAATCTATGTATATAAATACAGCCCATCGCTCCTGCCACACAGGAACTTGGTTAATTGATTAACAAAAACTGCCCATCACTCCTGCCGTACAGGACGTAGTTAATTATAAAACAAAGGGAGCCTATCTCCCATGCCATACAGGTCTGACTTCCTACTTCTTGACTACTCGTACATTATTATCTTAATTCTCAAAGAACCAACCTTCGACCTACTACTGGTTATAACACCTCACATAATGAGTACTCAACAATTGACCATTTTTACGCTAGATTGTTTTCTATTTACCAACTGAGCTACTGGTTCCTCCTATAAATTCATTAAGATATTTATTCCAGGATTACCTCCAGCATGAGATAATGTTATAGGGATAACTATTTATCCAAACTATAGACATTTCAGCATGATCGTGCCTTATCCATTACAATCAATTATATAAATGCACTTTTTAGAGCGCCTATGGCACCGACCTTTTTCAAAAGCCCAACTAACTTGTCCTTGTTTGATAAATACGAAATATTAAACTCTCTGAAAAGTACACAAAGTATTTTATAATAAGGGTTGCAGGGCGCCTGCGGCGCCCCGTTTCATTTTTTATTTTATAATTAACCATCATCAAATCCTCTTTTACATTGATCCCTTTTCCAAAATTAAAATATGAGCGAAAACAATAACGCAATATTATATTTTATTGCAGCGCATCTTTAATTTGCACACCTTTTGGTGCATTGGTGCAGTAATTTGGTTTTCCCTGCTTTTTAAAATTAGTAGCGTCAGGACAGACTGACTTGCGTGACAATTGCAAATTATATAGTTTTACTAGCGTACACTCGTCAAAAATGACGGAAGTTTTCAGCTGAAATCTTTTTATTTTATAAAAAAAGCACTTTTTTTAGGGCGCCTACCTTTTTCAAAAGCCCAACTAACTTGTCCTTTTTAAAATATGAGCTAAATCGATGACGTAATATAATATTTTTTTACAGCGCATCTTTAATTTGCACACCTTTTGGTGCATTGGTGCAGTAATTTGGTTTTCCCTGCTTTCTAAAATTAGTAGCGCCAGGACAGACTGACTTGCGTGACAATTGCAAATTATATAGTTTTATGCCATTATGACCGCTATAGAGGTTGATAAATCATATAATGCCAAACTTTACTTTACACTATAGGGACACGATTGCCTTGTCTGTGTTCACATTGAGGCCCGTCTGTGTTCACATTGAGGCTCGTCTGTGTTCACATTGAGGCTAGTCTATGTTTACAATGAGGCTCGTCTGTGTTCTTATTGCCGCTCGTCTGTGTCCACATTGCCGCTTGTCTGTGTTCACATTGAGGCTCGTCTGTGTTCACATTCAGGCTCGTCTGTGTTTACATTTCGGCTCACGATCTATTTATTAAATTTAAGTTATTCGTTTTAAAATATAAAATATATAAAATGTAATAAACTTTTTAAAAAAATACAATCCAGACAAACCAAATGTTGACAAAACTGTATGCTTGTGTGTAATGGGTAAAACTCTTGATGTGTTCAAGTCTGGAATGTGTCAGCAGCAGACACTCTTTCTGCTTTAAGCAAAGAAGGTTTCACTTAAACTGAGACAAGTTCTGTAATAACTTGGAATATTTCCCATGCTAAAAGACATTATTATGACAGAACTTCTCATCACAACTATTATATACCAAACAGATTTAGAGTAACTTTCTACTTCAAAGAATTCTCAGCAGAATATTGATAATTGATGTCAACTACATGAGTCTATATGCAATGTGTTTCTATTCATAAATTTTACATATTTAAATATTTGTTTATTGTGTAAATGTCACGCATATTCTTCTTCAAAAGAGGGTCAGGGTTAAAGCATTGAATCAATTTAAATCATTAAATTCGAATTAATTTTTTTTTCCCATAAAATATAAAATTCAGATAAAGAATTTTTCTTTGCGCTCATGTCTGAACGACGACACGCAGCTAGAATCACCCCGCAGAAAATTTCGTTAACGATTATATAATATAGGTGTAGAATTGTGCACACACGAATGGATGTTGTGCTTCTTTGCACACGAGCCTAAGATTTTGCACACAAACCAACATGACCTTAGAGAGAACGTAGGTTGTGACCCATACTGCTTAAATGGCATCTCAGCTACTACAGGTCTGGCTACAGGTTATGTTAGTAGATAGTACTACATCATGAAACACGCTATTTATGTATTAGAGCAGACATGTTTCAATCTAGTTTAGGCTATCACACTTATTTCACGATATTTCATTGTTAGAAAATAATATTTTATGAAACAAACCGATAGATGGTTCCAAAATTCTTTTAGAATCGATAACAATGAGTCCATACAGACGATCGATTACCTTTTAAAATATCTCAGATATCGAGGACCTTCAAGGTTGTTAATACAGGGCCGCCAGTGATTCGTCTTGTATTGGTGTCTGTGTACATTCCAAAACTGACATAGAACAAAACATTGTTGGCACAGCGATAGTTGGCCCCTGAGGGACGGTGTGATAGTTGGCCCCTGAGGGACGGTGTGATAGTTGGACCTGATGGACGGTGTGATAGTTGGACCCTGAGGGAAGGTGTGATAGTTGGCCCCTTAGGAACGGTGTGATAGTTGGCCCCTGAGGGATGATGTGATGGCCCCTGAGGGACGGTGTGATAGTTGGCCCCTAATGGACGGTGTGATAGTTGGCCCCTGAGGGACGGTGTGATAGTTGGCCCCTGAGGGACGGTGTGAGGCCCCTGAGGGACAGTGAGATAGTTGGCCCCTGATGGACGGTGTGATAGTTGGCCCCTGAGGGATGGTATGATAGTTGGCCCCTGATGGACGGTGAGATAGTTGGCCCCTGATGGACGGTGTGATAGTTGGCCCTTGAGGGACAGTGTGATAGTTGGCCCCTGAGGGACGGTGTGATAGTTGGCCCTTGATGGACGGTGTGATAGTTGGACCCTGAGGGACGGTGTGAAAGTTGGCTCCTGAGGGGCGGTGTGATAGTTGGCCCATGAGGGATGGTGTGATAGTTGGCCCCTGAGGGACGATGTGATAGTTGGCCCCTGAGGGGCGGTGTGATAGTTGGCTCCTGAGTGACGGTGTGATAGTTGGACCCTGAGGGACGATGTGATAGTTGGCTCCTCAGTGACGGTGTGATAGTGGACCCTGATGGACGTTGTGATAGTTGGCCCACTGAGGGGCGGTGTGATAGTTTTTTTTCTTTTTCTTTATCTTTTATTTTTTTCTTTTTTTTTCTTTTTTTTCTCTTTTTTTCTTTTTCTATTTTTTTCTCTTTTATTTTTTTTCTTTTTTTTTCTCTCTCTTTCTCTCTTTTTTTTTCTATATATATATTTCTCTATTTTTTCTCTTTTTTTTTCTTTTTTTTTGGCCCTGAGGGACGGTGTGATAGTTGGCCCCTGAAGGACGGTATGATAATGGCCCCTGATGGTCAGTGTGATAGTTGGCCCTTGAGGGACGGTGTGATAGTTGGCCCCCGAGGAACGGTGTGATTGTTGGCCCCTGAGGGACGATGTGATAGTTGGCTCCTGATGGACGGTGTGATAGTTGGCCCCTGAGGGACGGTGTGATAGTTGGCCCTTGAGAGACGGTGTGATAGTTGGCCCCTGAGGGACGATGTGATAGTTGGCCCCTGAGGGGCGGTGTGATAGTTGGCCCCTGAGGGACGGTGAGATAGTTGGCCCCTGAGGGGTGGTGTGATAGTTGGCCCATGAGGGACGGTGTGATAGTTGGCCCCTCAGGGGCGGTGTGATAGTTGGCTACTGAGTGACGGTGTGATAGTTGGACCCTGAGGGACGGTGTGATAGTTGGCCCCTGAGGGACGATGTGATAGTTGGCCCCTGAGGGGCGGTGTGATAGTTGGCTCCTGAGTGACGTTGTGATAGTTGGACCCTGAGGGACGGAGTGATAGTTGGCCCCTGAGGGGCAGTGTGATAGTTGGCTCCTGAGTGACGGTGTGATAGTTGACTCCTGAGTGACGGTGTGATAGTTGGCCCATGAGGGACGATGTGATAGTTGGCCCCTGAGGGGCGGTGTGATAGTTGGCTCCTGAGTGACGGTGTGATAGTTGGACCCGGAGGGACGGTGTGATAGTTGGCCCCTGAGGGACGGTGTGATAGTTGGCCCCTGAAACTATCCACTGCACATAAAAGCGTGGGGCATCACAAATCATTTCTCTTTGCAACTATTCTTTTGCATATCCATACATATTTCTAATTATTATGATAGTTGCATGTATATGATCAAAGTTGTGAAACTTTTAATGTTGATTAATATTCATACAAATTTGTATTTATGCTTCGCAGCCTTGTAAATGACAGAGAGGTGTGATGAGCGTCTCACGCTTTTATGTGCAGTCGATAGTTCAAGGATTTTACCTGCAATTAATAAAAAAAATGTTTTTATATTTTTGGTGCACTTTCTAAATGTAAATAAAAGCGTGTCCTTTTACAATGTTTTTAAATTATTTTATTCAAAGATTAAAAGAATTTATGCAGCATTATTGTGTACTGATGCTCTCTGTACAAGACTTAATTCTAATAAATCTACCACATGTTTTGAAACTGAACTTGTCTCATGGGTTAAGGTTCTCAAAATCGTCATCTTCATCATCACTTATATGGCTTCTTCTATATATGTTTTTTTGAAATTATCTTATTCATCATCATTGCTACGCCTTCTTCAAAATCTGAATTTCTTGTTAACAAATTCAATCATTTTTCCCTTAGCTTTTTCGTTAACATGATCTAACACATCCATGAAACATTTTTAAAAATCTGAAAATAAAGTATACACTTGCCTACATACATCTCATCTGACCCGTTAAACCAGTCTCTGCCGCAGTAATTATGTCTGCAACAACTCGTTCAAGAACATTTGTTCCCATACTGCCTTTATTATTGATCTTTTCTGATAGGTCTATTTAGAAGTCAATTGTGGAGCCACATCTCTTTGTAAGATATGTTATCGAAACTGTTCTATGGTCTAAAGAGCTTTTATGACTTTGAACTAAAAAGATTTTGCGCCCATCACAAAACATGGAAGTGTTTATGACAGTAACTTACTCAAACAATTTTTTGGGGCTCCCGAATAAGTGGAAGTCCTACGCTATAGCTTGTTTAGCATAGGTGAATACAGCACTGTGTACATGGGCGTCGCTAGGAATTTTTCCAGGGGGGGGGGCAAAAAAATGCCACTTTTTTTTTATTTTAACTGGCAATGCCATACAGGTACAATTTTCAATTAAATTCAAGTTCAGTATAAAATAAGGGTTGAAAAAAGCCTTGGAAATTAATAAGACTTACAAATTAGTGCTGTAATAGTTAAAATACAACATTTATTAATGCATTTAATAAATTAAATATTTTTTTCTCAAATGTAGGGGGGGGGAATGCCCCCCTTGCCCCCCTTCCCTACGCCCATGACTGTGTATATCAGGGGTAAGAGAAAACTAGTAATTCATTGGCACAGTATCCCTTATTATAGGGAACGAAATTAAGTGGCAAGCCACTTATAAAAAAGAATGAAAAATAGGCAAGTATCGAGCGACATCGCAGTAAAACAATCAGGCATCAAATATGTGACATTAATTAAATTCATAGCTTCGATAATTTTTATTAAAAATGATTTAAATAATACCCTTTTCTTAAAGTTAAATATTTCTTTATATATAATTTCGTGTGACATAAAACATAAGATTTACGTAATACAAATCAAGAATACGGTTTCTCTTAGACTATATAGAAACATTGAATACAAGTCAAAGACATTTCTTATGATCTTCTCATTTATCTTGCAGATTAATTTGTTTTACGTACAACATCATAAAATAAATCAGTACTGATGCTTTTTGGTGCGCGCTGACAGGAAATACACAATTAATTCAAATCAGATAAGACAAAGAAAGTTTTCAATGTAAAGATTTTCCCTTGTTCTTTACTTTAAAAAAAAATTCTATTAATACATTTATATAGTTTAAAAATGATTTGTTTTCTATATCTTTTTAAATTTAAATAATATTTATATAATAAAGCAAATTTTTCATTATCAATTACTACTGATTTAATTGTCAATTTCCGACTATTCTATAAACACTAACACGCACACATATACAGATTTAAGTAATGTACACAATCTAAAGTCGACTGCATATATTATAGTATAAAAGCCCAAGTCACTCATTGGATGTGGAACGCTGATGATGTACAACAGTCTATAGCAGTTTTAAAAAATCGTGTGGTGATTAGCGCTGTAAAAATATTTAATATGACGTCATTGGTTGATCTTATATTTTAAAATACAAGGTGTGCATCAAAGGGTGTGCAAATTAATTACAAATTAAAGACGCGCTGTAAAAAATATATTATATGACGTCATTGCTTTAGCTTATATCTTAATTTTGGAAAAAGGGAACGATGTAAAAATAGGATTTGATGATTTATAATTATAAAATACTTTGTGTACATTTCAGGAAGTTTAATATTTCGTATTTATCAAACAAGGATAAGTTACTTGGGGTTTTGACAAAAAAAGTGGCGGCCCCTATAAAAATACTTTGTGAACATTTCAGCAAGTTTAATTTTTGCTTATGAATAAGGTGGGCGCCGTAGGCGCCCTAAAAGAAGTGGGTGCCGAAGGCGCCACGGCGCCCCGGAACAATCTAGTACAACAATAATATATATGTTTTAAATAGAAACTTGATACAATTATAAAGTAGACTTGTATCTATAAAAGGTTACCTAAAATAACGAGCTATAGGCTCATCAAAAGAAAGTTAAAATAATTAAAAGATCAATAATTATTTAATTGAGTTTACAAAACGAACGTATACCTTAAAGTATATTGTTAGTTTCAAAAATGTATTTCCTAGCTGAAGTTGCATTAAAACATGCTACTGTTACTTGCTCGCAAGCCGTATGCGTCTCCTCTGTGTTCACATTGCGGCTCGCCTACATTTTATAAAATATATGTGACAATGATTGCTGAAGGATTTCCAAGTCCGGTCTAATGAATAATAGTTCTTCAATGCTGCTATCTTCTTTACATTTTAAAATGACTCTCAGTTACTACAGGTCTAAGCACACGTTGTGTAGTAAATAATCAACTTTACGTCTACGTTAAGATATTTTCTCCTTTCCTTTCAGAGAGGATTGGCAAAATATAGGTAACAGTACGGGCAGACGTCAGGTAACAGGTACGGGCAGAATCCAGGTAACAGGTACAGGCAGATTCCAGGTAACAGGTACAGGCAGAATCCAGGTAACAGGTACAGGAAGAATCCAGGTAACAGGTACAGGCAGAATCCAGGTAACAGGTACGTGCAGAATCCAGGTAACAGTTACGTGCAGAATCCAGGTAACAGGTACCGACAGTATCCAGGTAACAGGTACGTGAAAGTCTACTGGACGAACAGTCATCACTCATGTTTTTTTTTAAACCTTTACATCACCATGATTGTGTACATAATTAACTGTTTAAGCAACTTTAAACTGTATTGTTTATTGTCTCTAACAATGTTAAAATGTAGCATCAAAAAATAGTTTTGGTAAAATTAAATGTCATGCATTTGCCAATCAAAAACCTGCAAAATTACTTTGGCATTTCTGGCTCAGTACTGACTTGGTTTCGATCCTATCTATTCTACAGATCACAGGTGGTGTCAGTGGGTGGCTGTCTCTCTCACAGTATTGGCTTGGTTTCAATCCTACCTATTCTACATATCACAGGTGGTGTCAGTGGATGGCTGTCTCTCTCACAGTACTGGCTTGGTTTAAATCCTACCTATTCTACAGATCACAGGTGGTGTCAGTGGATGGCTGTCTCTCTCACAGTACTGGCTTGATTTCAATCCTACCTATTCTACAGATCACAGTAGATGTCAGAGGATGGCTGTCTCTCTTAATACTGGCTTGGTTTCAATCCTACCTATTCTACAGATCACACGTGGTGTCAGTGGGTTACCGTATCTCTCATAGAGCTGATTTTGTTTATGGTGTGCCTCAGGGCTCCGTTTCAAGTCCAGTACTTTTTGTACTGTACACAAGGCCACTACTTATACTACTCGAAACACATTCAGTTAAAAGCCAATCATTTGCAGATGTTACGCAGCTATACACCAACACTGATGCCTCTGATATTGACTCCACTGTCCAATTGATGCAGGAGTGCATTGGTGAGGTAAAGTCTTGGATGACTTTCAGCAAGCTCAAGCTGACTGATGACAAGACTGAAGCACTCATCTTTTGAAATAATAAATCACGCAATACTTTGTATCTTCCGAATTCTATTCAGGTAGCTAGTTCTAATATACTGTTCACAAAATCAAATTGGAATCTTGGCTACATTATTTCTTACAACATGTCTACCAACAACTTCACCAATCACATCTGTCGCTCTGCCTACACCGCCATCCGTCAGATAAGCTCAATCTATCACTACCTAACAGTGCCACGAAAAATCTAATCAGTGCTCTTGTTCTCACTCGAATCGATTATTGTAAATCTCTTCTTTTAGGTGCGCCAAAAAATACATTGAAAAATGATAGAATGTCAATATTACTCCCCTACTTTACTCACTTAGTTTGCTTCCTATACAAGCACGAATTGATTACAAATTATCATTCTTTGTCGAAACTCGTCTTGTGACGCATGCACTTCCTATCTTACTGTACTCGTTAGCTATGCTCTTCTGCAAACACACGTATTCTCTCTTTTCCTAAGACAATAAACATTTGGAGAAAATTCTTACTCCTCTTTTGCGGGCAATCAGTGCAATTCTCTACAATTACACATCCACAGTATTCCAACTATTAAGGCCTTCAAGACTACAGGCTAAACAATGGAATTCTCTACCATTACTCATTCTTAGTATTCCAACTATTAAGGCCTTCAAGACTACAGGCTAAACAATGGAATTCTCTACCATTACACATTCGGAGTATTCCAACTATAAGGCCTTACAGATTACAGTAAACACATCTGTTCAAACTTTACGTCCAAAATTAATAAACAACATTTCTACTGATGATAAACGCAGCTTAAGTGTAAAGTACGGTCATGTATGTGATTGTTAGGACGTGAATGTTTATTAAATGCATTGATACTTATATGTATGTTATTTGTATGTGAATCTCTGTGAGCACAGTTTCTTACTGATGCACAGCGCTATATAAATTATCAATTTATTATTATTATAATTATCTAATTGGTCCTTCACTTCAACTCTTCTCCTTTAAATAGGAATACAAAATCAATGAAACATTTTTCTTCTTATAAACTGTTTACCTTTTGTTCAAATAAGAACAAAATAGTTTAAGCCAAAGATGTTGCTGTTAATTTCATCATGTGCACACCATTCCAAGATTATAGTACTAAATATGTCATGGTATGCAAGATTTTTAAAAAAAACATAACACAAATATTCATTCATTCCTGTGATTGTAAATGTACAACTAAATCAGATGTTGTTGTTGTTTTGGACTGGAAATAAACTCTCAAAGAAAACGTTTCTATTGTCATCATTATAGCTCGTGAAAACAGGACTATAATGCAGTGCTACTGAGATATTGACAATATACTAATATCGGGGATATGATGATTGAAAGAAGTGCTGTTAAATATTCGTGTTGTAAAATGTTCCCTTTAAGCTGCGCGGCCCCGCACCTATCTGACCGACGCTGCGGAGGAGTTTAGAATCGCGGTGAAGCAAATTTAGTCAAATATTGCACAAACAATGGATGCTTTTCGCAACTTTTCAAACTAGTTTTTAACGCAATTTCCGTTGGGAAAACCGTTTATACATTTGAAATGTCTTTGCACATGTTAGCTTGCACATGCAACTCCTCCTGAACCATACCAGATAGAGGGTTTTGGTCTTGCAAAAATGCTAATGAGGTCCCGAGGATGTGCAAAGGCCCAAAAAAAAATACCGAAAAGGTTTACTGGATTTCCTGGAAAATAAAAAAAAATGAAAAAATATCAGTATTTTGTCAATTTCTCGCTAACCATAACAGCTATCGTGTTGAAACAAACGCCAAAAAAATAGCTAATAATATTTAGAACAATGTCGGAGAAGGAATCTTTCAATCATCTCTTTTTGTTCGATTCCCTTAATTTTAGCATCAATTTGTAGATAGCAATTGTTTTGTTTACTTTTAGAATTATAATCTACAAATGACTTTTAATGTAATCTAGAATGATTTCCCTTGAATAAAAAAGTCTGAAATTCTTTGTTGGAAATTGCCTTTAAATACTAATTCCAGTTATTATTACTTGTGTTCCGATGAATGTATAATTTGTATAAACGTTCTATTATTTAAAAACTAGATGTTGTAGGGCGCCCACTTTTTGGGGGGTCAAAAAGCCCAAGTAATTAATATAATAGTATTTTACTGTGAGAATCTTTAATATAAAGTTATCTTGCATACCTCCCATTAAAATATCATCTCAAACAATGACGTCATATCACAGCGTTAGGGAGCCAATGTTCCAGACAGTCACTTGGACTATTATATTATTTATATTCTTAAAAAGAAAAGATTAGGATAAAGCAAAGAAATGCTTGCAATTCATTTAACAATGTATCCCAATTATAGGGATCGAAGTAAAGTGGCATGCCACTTTGATAAAATTAAAATTACATGACGAAAAATTGATACACCAATGATAAAACAGACTAAATTAGTCAATAGTTATTTATTAAATTGCATGGTGTTAATATTTTTTTTAAATAAACACGATTTTTAAGATGAATTCTTTTTTTCTAACTTAATATTACAATGCAAATTTTTAACGTACATTCAATGAAACATTTCCAAAACATAAAATATTTATATTATGTATCTTATTTTTAAAAAATACATTGTTATGGGTTTTTCAAGTATTAATTAAGAATTTAAAATTTATTTCCTTTTTTTTTCAGTTTTGTAACACTAACTCAGGATAAATACATCGGCACCGGTGCTTTGTAGTGCGTCATTTACGGGAAACACAATATAAATGCATGTCGAAGATAGTTAAATTAATTCGTAAACACAATAATATGCCTAGTTCTCCATTTTTATAGCTAAAGGATATTTTATTGCAAGTGTGTATTTGTATATGGTTATTTGAAAACGCTAAATTGTTAGTATATTTCTTGTTGAACATTTCACGGATGTATTATCTAATAACTTTCACAAAGTAACTGTTAAAAAGCAACACTAACAAGAGTTGGAAGCTTACGTAGACTGCGTAATTAAAAGACACACTAGTGATTTACACGAGTTTTTTTATGATAGTTTGGTAAATACAAACAGTCTCATGTCAATGAAATGATTTTTTTCTTACATAAATCATAACATAAAGAAAATTCTTACATTTATCTAAGGTGCCTTGAACAAAGTTTCGTGTCATTTCTTTACAGCACTCACACTGACAGAAGGCATAACTATATATCAAGATGTCATATTTAAAACAAAAATGATTCTCTTATTACATTATATATGATAAATAGGCAACTTAATATTTTTATTATAAAATAATGAAAGCTTGCAGACTTTTAGTTTTCAATTATGACTTAAAGTAAAAGAAGAATCAGAAACAAATTTCTATATTTTTCAACTGTTGTTATAGCTTACTTTTCAATTACATATGATAAATATATATCAATTTACTTTCTTTCAACCCTGACTAACTATGATTACAAAACTGATATTATATCACTTAGAATAGGACTGTGATAAAGCTTTTAAATAAAATACAAAATACACAAACAAATTGTTTTGTGATAACAATAAATTTGAGCTAATAAATACATTTTCCACTAATGCCTTTATCAGTACAATTAGCATAAAGTACTTACTTACATAAGTAATAAAATCATATTTAAATTATTAAGACATACTAATGTAAAAAAAAATAATTCATGTACCTTCTCAAATAAAGGAATCCATACAAATTAAACATTTTTATTTTAAAATATGTAATCGCTATGTTGTAATAAGATCTACATTTCGCAGTAAAGAAACATGCAGCAAGAGCTGCATTTAACTTCCTGACGCGCCCATTTCTATACCTTCAAACTGGTAGTCAAGCAATAAGTCTGCTTTATTTCCGTTTTAAATAAAATAGTACTTCAAAATCTTATTTTAAAAAATAATATTCAATAAATTATAAAAAATAGAGCAGTGATACAGTGACCTATATTGCATTTATTTTCTCTACCATTTTGTCAGCTACTGAAATAGGCATCTGAAATTATCAAGTGTCTTAGTTATCATAGCACAAACTTTAAAAAAATATATAATTACAATTTTAGTGAAATTTATCTTAGTCTAGTCCTATTTTTTAAATTTCCCTCTGCTGTTATAAGCAGCCATACGTTTCATTATTCTACTTTATATTTGAATATTGTTTCACTGATTTTATATTTATGAAGCCTTATTAAAATTCTTTTAAAACATGAAGTTTTTTAATGATGTTATTTTTTTTTATTACTTTAAAACATTTTAAGCTTTTTTGTACATAAATCGCTAATTAGAAACACGTGTTTACTGTTATATTGCATGTCAATATCATTGAGGCTTAACTTTAATAAGTAAGTTTATAGGAATGAGCAAGTAAAATTTAATTTGGAGAAATCTTGATTAGTGATTTATGGATAAGGCATTTATTGGTATGGAAAAAATGTAATTAATTAAAATATCATTAAAAGATAAATATGGAGGTTGTGGAGAGGGGGGTATTATTGTATCAAACATTATTTAAACATTAAACAACATCGGTTTTATACAACCACAGGACTAGTATTAAATTGCATTGTATATATAATCTTTGTTTTACAATAAAATCTTTGTTTTACAATACACTACTTCAAAATTTGAAATATTTATTTAAGAGAGGAAATATTATTTTAGGAGGAGATTTTAATTATACCACAAGCCCTCTAGATACAACAAACCCCTATAGGAAAGGAAAAATACTAGAAGTAACTGCGGGGATAGAAGTATTACAATACATAACGAATACATATAAATTAGTACACGCATACATAACACTTCAAGAACTACCTCCACAAGCAAAAACATTTGAGTCTGTTGATACAGTTGTGGAAGTGGAAGACGCCATGCACTATCCGGTAGAGTTGGAAGTGGAAGACACCGTGCACTATCCGGTAGAGTTGGAAGTGGAAGACGTCGTGCACTATACGGTAGAGTTGGAAGTGGAAGACACCGTGCACTATCCGGTAGAGTTGGAAGTGGAAGACGCCATGCACTATCCGGTAGAGTTGGAAGTGGAAGACGCCATGCACTATCCGGTAGAGTTGGAAGTGGAAGACGCCATGCAATATCCGGTAGAGTTGGAAGTGGAAGACACCGTGCACTATCCGGTAGAGTTGGAAGTGGAAGACGTCGTGCACTATCCGGTAGATTTGGAAGTGGAAGACGTCGTGCACTATTCGGTAGAGTTGGAAGTGGAAGACGCCATGCACTATCCGGTAGAGTTGGAAGTGGCAGATGCCGTGCACTATGCGGTAGAGTTGGAAGTGGAAGACGTCGTGCACTATCCGGTAGAGTTGGAAGTGGAAGACGCCGTGCACTATCCGGTAGAGTTGGAAGTGGAAGACGCCGTGCACTATCCGGTAGAGTTGGAAGTGGAAGACGCCGTGCACTATCCGGTAGAGTTTCAATTGTGGAAGTGGAAGACACCGTGCACTATCCGGTAGAGTTTCAGTTGTGGAAGTGGAAGACACCGTGCACTATCCGGTAGAGTTTCAGTTGTGGAAGTGGAAGACGACATGCACTATCCGGCAGGCGCCTGCACTATCCAGTAGAGATTCAGTTGTGGAAGTGGAAGACGCCATGCACTATCCGGTAGACGCCATGCACTATCCGGTAGAGTTTCTTCCCAACTCTGAATCCTCCAGACACTCCTGAGCATCATCTAATTTTGAAGGTTGTGGCACCAATAATGTTACTGGGAAAATCACTGCCTTAGAAACTTTGTAACGGCACAGGACTTCAGGTCACGTGTGTGCTCAAAAGCCTAATTCAGACATCTATTTTTTATTGGCCATGGCTCAGGTGAGAATATTTATATTCCTCGGATCTCAGTTATACCTTCTGATCTCCCATTTCAATTTAAGCACCTTTAATTTCCATTAAGGTTCTGCTTCGAAATGACAATAAACAAGTCTCAGGGACACCCTTACACCAATGACAATAAACAAATCTCAGAGACAACCGTAAAACAATGACAATAAAAAGTCTCAGAGACAACCTTACAACAATGAAAATAAACAAGTCTCAGAGACACCCTTACAACAATGACAATAAATAAGTCTCAGAGACACCCTTACAACAATGACCATAAACAAGTCTCAGAGACACCCTTACAACAATGACAATAAGCAATACTCAGGGACACCCTTACAACAATGACAATAAACAAATCTCAGAGACACCCTTACAACAATGACAATAAATAAGTCTCAGAGACACCCTTACAACAATGACCATAAACAAGTCTCAGAGACACCCTTACAACAATGACAATAAACAAATCTCAGAGACACCCTTACAACAATGACAATAAATAAGTCTCAGAGACACCCTTACAACAATGACCATAAACAAGTCTCAGAGACACCCTTACAACAATGACAATAAGCAATACTCAGGGACACCCTTACAACAATGACAATAAACAAGTCTCAGAGACAACCTTACAACAATGACAATAAACAAGTCTCAGAGACAACCTTATAACAATGACAATAAACAAGTCTCAGAGACACCCTTACAATTATGAAAATAAACAGGTCTCAGGGACACCCTAACAACAATGACAGTAAACAAGTCTCAGGGACACCCTTACAACAATGACAATAAACAATTCTCAGGGACACCCTTACAATAATGACAATAAACAAGTCTCAGAGACACCCTTATAACAATGACAATAAACAAGTCTCAGTGACACCCTTATAACAATGACAATAAACAAGTCTCAGAGACACCCTTACAACAATGACAATAAACAAGTCTCAAAGACAACCTTACAACAATGACAATAAACAAGTCTCAGAGACACCCTTACAACAATGATAATAAACAAGTCTCAGGGACACCCTTACAACAATGACAATAAACAAGTCTCAGAGACACCCTTACAACAATGACAATAAACAAGTCTCAGGGACACCCTTACAACAATGACAATAAACAAGTCTCAGAGACACCCTTACAACAATGACAATAAACAATACTCAGGGACACCCTTACAACAATGACAATAAACAAGTCTCAAAGACACCCTTACAACAATGACAATAAACAAGTCTCAGATACACCCTTAAAAAAATGACAATAAAAAAGTCTCAGAGACACCCTTACAACAAACAATGACAATAAACAAGTCTCAGAGACACCCTTACAACAATGACAAAAAACAATACTCAGGGACACCCTTACAACAATGACAATAAACAAGTCTCAGAGACACCCTTACAACAATGACAATAAACAATACTCAGGGACACCCTTACAACAATGACAATAAACAAGTCTCAGAGACACCCTTACAACAATGACAATAAACAAGTCTCAGAGACACCCTTACAACAATTACAATAAACAATACTCAGGGACACCCTTACAACAATGACAATAAACAAGTCTCAGAGACACCCTTACAACAATGACAATAAACAAGTCTCAGGGACACCCTTACAACAATGACTTTAAACAAGTCTCAGAGACACCCTTACAACAATGACAATAAACAAGTCTCAGAGACACCATTACAACAATGACAATAAACAAGTCTCAGAGACACCCTTACAACAATGACAATAAACAAGTCTCAGAGACACCCATTACAACAATGACAATAAACAAGTCTCAGGGACACCCTTACAACAATGACCATAAACAAGTGTCAGGGACACCCTTACAACAATGACAATAAACAAGTCTCAGAGACACCCTTACAACAATGACAATAAACAAGTCTCAGAGAAACGCTTACAACAATGACAATAAACAATTCTCAGGGAGACCCTTACAAAAATGACAATAAACAAGACTCAGAGACACCCTTACAACAATGACAATAAACAAGTCTCAGAGACTCCCTTACAACAATGACAATAAACAAGTCTGAGAGACACCCTTACAACAATGACAATAAACAAGTTTCAGAGACACCCTTACAACAATGACAATAAACAAATCTCAGAGACACCCTTACAACAATGACGATAAACAAGTCTCAGAGACACCCTTACAACAATGACAATAAACAAGTCTCAGAGACACCCTTACAACAATGACAATAAACAAGTCTCAGAGACACCCTTACAACAATGACAATAAACAAGTCTCAGAGACACCCTTACAACAATGACAATAAACAAGTCTGAGAGACACCCTTACAACAATGACAATAAACAAGTCTCAGAGACACCCTTACAACAATGACAATAAACAAGTCTCAGAGACACCCTTACAACAATGACAATAAACAAGTCTCAGAGACACCCTTACAACAATGACAATAAACAAGTCTGACAGACACCCTTACAACAATAACAATAAACAAGTCTGAGAGACACCCTTACAACAATGACAATAAACAAGTCTCAGAGACACCCTTACAACAGTGACAATAAACAAGTCTCAGGGACGCCCTTACAACAATGACAATAAACAAGTCTCAGAGATACCCTTACAACAATGACAATAAACAAATCTCAGAGACACCCTTACAACAATGACAATAAACAAGTCTCAGAGACACCCTTATAACAATGACAATAAATAAGTCTCAGGGACACCCTTACAACAATGACAATAAACAAGTCTCAGAGACACCCTTACAACAATGACAATAAACAAGTCTCAGATACCCTTACAATAATGACAATAAACAAGTCTCAGAGACACCCTTACAACAATGACAATAAACAAGTCTCAGAGACACCCTTACAACAATGACAATAAACAAGTCTCAGGGACACCCTTACAATAATGACAATAAACAAGTCTCAGAGACACCCTTACAACAATGACAAAAAACAAGTCTCAGAGACAACCTTACACCAATGACCATAAACAAGTCTCAGGGACACCCTTACAACAATGACAATAAACAAGTCTGAGGGACACCCTTACAATAATGACAATAAACAAGTCTCAGAGACACCCTTATAACAATGACAATAAACAAGTCTATGGGACACCCTTACAACAATTACAATAAATAAGTCTCAGAGACACCCGTACAACAATGACAATAAACAAGTCTCAGAGACACCCTTACAACAATGACAATAAACGAGTCTCAGAGACAACCTTACAACAATGACAATAAACAAGTCTCAGGGACACACTTACAACAATGACAATAAACAAGTCTCAGAGACACCCTTACAACAATGACAATAAACAAGTCTATGGGACACCCTTAAAACAATGACAATAAACAAGTCTCAGAGACATTCTTACAACAATGACAATAAACAAGTCTCAGAGACACCCTTACAACAATGACAAAAAACAAGTCTCAGAGACAACCTTACACCAATGACCATAAACAAGTCTCAGGGACACCCTTACAACAATGACAATAAACAAGTCTCAGGGACACCCTTACAATAATGACAATAAACAAGTCTCAGAGACACCCTTACAACAATGACAATAAACAAGTCTCAGGGACACCCTTACAACAATGACAATAAACAAGTCTATGGGACACCCTTACAACAATTACAATAAATAAGTCTCAGAGACACCCTATCAACAATGACAATAAACAAGTCTTAGAGACACCCTTAAAACAATGATAATAAACAAGTCTCAGAGACAACCTTACAACAATGACAATAAATAAGTCTCAGTGACACCCTTACAACAATGACAATAAACAAGTCTCAGGGACACCCTTACAACAATGACAATAAATAAATCTCAGGGACACCCTTACAACAATGACAATAAACAAATCTCAGGGACACCCTTACAACAATAACAATAAATAAGTCTCAGAGACACACTTACAACAATGACAATAAACAAGTCTCAGGGACACCCTTACAACAATGACAATATATACGTCTCAGAGACACCCTTACAACAATGACAATAAATAAGTCTCAGAGACACCCTTACAACAAAGACAATAAACAAGTCTCAGGGACACCCTTACAACAATGACAATAAACAAGTCTCAGGGACACCATTACAACAATGACGATAAACAAGTCTCAGGGACACCATTACAACAATGACAATAAACAAGTCTCAGGGACACCCTTACAGCAATGACAATAAACACGTCTCAGAGACACCCTTACAACAATGACAATAAACAAGTCTCAGGGACACCATTACAACAATGACAATAAACACGTCTCAGAGACACCCTTACAACAATGACAATAAACAAGTCTCAGAGACACCCTTACAACAATGACAATAAACAGGTCTCAGGGACACCCTTACAGCAATGACAATAAACAGGTCTCAGGGACACCCTTACAGCAATGACAATAAACAGGTCTCAGGGACACCCTTACAACAATGACAATAAACAGGTCTCAGGGACACCCTTACAGCAATGACAATAAACAGGTCTCAGGGACACCCTTACAACAATGACAATAAACAGGTCTCAGGGACACCCTTACAGCAATAACAATAAACAGGTCTCAGAGACACCCTTACAACAATGACAATAAACAGGTCTCAGGGACACCCTTACAACAATGACAATAAACAGGTCTCAGGGACACCCTTACAGCAATGACAATAAACACGTCTCAGAGACACCCTTACAACAATGACAATAAACAAGTCTCAGGGACACCATTACAACAATGACAATAAACACGTCTCAGAGACACCCTTACAACAATGACAATAAACAAGTCTCAGAGACACCCTTACAACAATGACAATAAACAGGTCTCAGGGACACCCTTACAACAATGACAATAAACACGTCTCAGAGACAACATTACAACAATGACAATAAACAAGTCTCAGAGACAACCTTACAACAATGACAATAAACAAGTCTCAGAGACACCCTTACAACAATGACAATAAACACGTCTCAGAGACACCCTTACAACAATGACAATAAACAGGTCTCAGGGACACCCTTACAATAATGACAATAAACAGGTCTCAGAGACACCCTTATAACAATGACAATAAACAAGTCTCAGAGACACCCTTACAAAAGTTTGGTACTGATTTTAGACAAGATTGCTTTTCACATGAGTAACTGTACGTTGCATGCGTAGAGTAAGCTCAGCAAGTAACTTCGTCATATTTACAACAGTGGTCCGAATTGACAATGTGGTCTAAAAGGAGTTTCTTAATTTGTAATTATTGTAATATTTTCGCGAAGTTTCTAAAGAAATTTACTGCGCAGCCCAGGAATTTCACAAGTTCAATAATAAAAAACAAATTAGAGGTCCGATGTAGTTGTTATGTATTATGTAACGAATTAAGTGTTATCCACTTAAATATAAAAAAATGCAATAGTAAATAAGGCACACAACCTTAGCAACACCAAAAGAGCGATCCTGGAAAATATATAAATATGTCTGAATTTCGGAAATACGATGTTTTCGCCAAGTTAATCAAATGGTTATAAAACAATAATAAGTACCTTGACATGAAGGTAAACTAATAAATTTTATAATTATTTTAATTACTAGAAAAGCATACATGAATTCATTTCAATTCTAACAACCAATATAGTTTATTAATCCTTGGAAAAATGAAGTTACATCTTTTCCAAATAGATTATCTCCCTTTAATCCAATTTAAACTACAAATAACGATTTTACTATTCATACGCTCTCTCTTTTTTACTGCTTGGTACCAAGTAAAAAATGCTACTAGAGTTTCTAGTATTGATGTATCCTACTATACGTACGATAGCAAGCAGAATTAACATGAACTGACGTATTCCACATTAAATAAATATCTTACTGTATTAGCATTCAAGATATTAATATAATGTTACCGTGTCATTGAATCAAAGGCACCAAAAAAATATTAAAAAAATAAATAGAGGTAAAAAAAAACAGTTTTAAAAATCATATTTTTATAAGCAGACTAAAAAGAAGAAAATAAGTTAAAACTTATTAGTTCAAGTACTTCGATTTAATATGACTAAAAACGTGGGGCGGGCGCTTATGAGGTTTAAGATATGCGGTTCACTCATTCTCTCACTTATAGATCTCTCTTTTGCCTTCTAAATTAGAAATCTTTAATTTTTATACCAAACACCCGCCCCAAGTTTTTAGTCATATTACATCGAAGTACTTGAACTAATAAGTTTTAACTTATTTTCTTCTTTTTAGTCCGCTTATAAAAACGTGGTTTTTAAAAATCTTTTTTTTTACTTCTATTTATTTTATTCTTTTTAGTCCACTTATAACAACCTGGTTTTTAAAAATCTTTTTTTACCTCTATTTATTTTACCAAACACCTCACAAGCGCCCGCCCAACGTTCTAAAAACATTGTGATGTGGTCACGGGGTGAACTCACGGATGTCAACAAAAGCAGACTGTTACTGATGCTTATATATAGACTATAGATAAACTAAAAAGTTCAATAATGTAATAACGGTACATTCGATCAATCTGAAATTTCGATACAATGCATTGTCATCCAAGATCTATCTGTGGTAAAATTTTCAGATCTCTAAGACCATCAGAAATCGTTCAATTTTACGTTGGCAGATTTGAAAAAATCTTGGACAAACCAACAAACAATGCCACACCAACGAAAGCGAGTTAATAAAAACGTGGTAATAAAATAAACCCGTAAAAACAAAGTTTTTGACTATAAATCCCTAATATATGAGACATAACTAACAGTATTGATTATTTTCAAACGCTACAAACATTTACAGACTGAATCTGTCTAACTCAACTTTGCTTCATAACCCTGAGAGGGGGAAAAGTCTGGTCACCGATTCGCTTGACCGAGCTCAGCGTGACACGTAAAATGTAAACAAAAGCACGTGGTACTTCGATGGGTCACCTCAACGCGTCAACTCAAACTTTCACGTGGGAAAAAAACAATAACAAACAGAGAATTTGAATTACATACCTTATATAAGGATAAACTAAAAATGCATTAATTTAATTAAGGTACGTTCGATGGATCTGAAATTTTGATACGATGCATTGTTAGGTGAGACGGGCCCGGGTGCCAATTTTCAGCTCGATCGGATCACGGTAAGTGGGTCATTTTTTACTTCTGTTTTTCTGCCCGCCCGCCCATGAGATGACAGACAGACAGAGACGGCCGCGAAGTTAATATAAGGGATTTTTAAAAAAACAACCAACAATACAAACAGTATAAACAATAATGTCATGCTCCAGAGCCAATGATATTTTGTGTAATTTAGAAAATGATTTATTTCATTGATATATTGATGTACAGTGTTACTTATAAAACGATATAGTTCAATTGATATATTGATGTGCAGGGTTAAGGAGACAATTATTTATTCTAGTGATACATTGCGTATAGGTAGAATGAGACTATCATAAAGAGAAAATATGACTATAAAAATTTATTGGGTAACCCCAAAGGCGGGAGGTCCTGCCCACACGACTGGAGGGTGGGGGGAGCGTGGTAAAACTGCCGACAGCCGAAAACACATCTAGTAAGTTTTAGAATCTTGAAAAGTGTAAAAACTATGATTTTGAAAAGGATTATGATGAGATATTTCAAGTCAAAACGATAAAGAGGATCATTGATACATGGGGAATTAATTTGAGAATGTGCAGTCCAATAAATTTGGTATAACGCTAATAAACTTAATAAACCAAGAGGATTCTAACATAATGATATATCGGAAATTTAAACAAAAGAGCGATTAGAAATGCAAACTTACTTATGATGACATTATTAAAAAATCACAGCAGATCATATTAATTTGATTTAGTGCATGATTGATATGAGAAACCTAGTGTTTCATTGAATTATTGAATTAATATCGAAGTCAAGTGGCGTGCCACTTAAATGATACGGTATATTAGGGTTGAGCTGTTTCTACCTTAAAATTTGAGAACGAAATATTTAAATTTCGTTTTGTAAATATATTTTCCGTATGCATAATTTTAAATATATGTCATTCTAATAATTCTTTTCTTCCCTTTAATATAATATTTGTTAAAATCAGATAAGTTTAAAAACAATATAACTTTTAAGCAACACATGTTAGTAACTCTCTGCCCAGTTGTAAAATAAAGGACAGTGACAATTTATCGTTTATAATAAAGATATAAATATCATCATGTTACATTTTCAAGCTATTTTTATTTCAAGTAAAACTTCATATTAAATACGTGAACATTTGTGCTTTCTGGTGCAGCGCTGACGGGAAATACATTTTATAGACGTCAATGTAACACAGTCCTAAAGGATGTGTTTCCTTATTTAGAAAACAAATTTATATGGTTAAAACCTCTTTATGAATTAATAATATAATAGCCCAAGTCAAAGGTTGGTTGGAGTATGTATCCGTAGCGCTATGACGTCATTTTAGAATATATTTAAATATATATAAAGGCGCGCATCAGAAGGTGTGCAAAATAATTATAAATAAAAACATATCGCCGTAAAAAAATTATATGACGTCATTGTTTTAGCTTATATTTTATTTTTGGAAAAGAGAGGGATGTAAAAAGAGGATTTGAGGGATTAATAATTATAAAATACTTTGTGTACATTTCAGGAAGTTTAATATTTCGTATTTATCATACAAGGATAACTCACTTTGGCTTTTGACAAAAAAAAAGTGGGCGCCGTAGGCGCCCTACAGCCTCTAGTTATATATAATTTGATTCAGTATTTAAATTTCTATTAAAGTTTGTTCTTACAATTAGCAAAAAAATGTAATGTCATAATACCATAAAGTGTTCATGTCTCTTTTAAACAAATACATCTTGTCAGTGATATGATATGATTTTCCAATATATGAATGAAGTTTTGAGAAGATTGGATTTTCCTGGTGTGTAGGGGTATAGCAACTATATTGACAATTCAGACACATGGAAGGACGCAACACATTTCAACAAGTGAAAGAAAGTATTAAAACAAACACATTTTTAATTACAATTTTACAATAAAAAGAATTTAAACAAAATCCCTAAACATAAATAATCAAATCTTAATCCTTTATAGCCGAAATAATAATACACATGCCTGCCAAATCAACCATATGTCTCGGTCCATACAAGTATTTAAATTTGATCTGCTTGAACGAGGTTCCTCATAAAGAGATGGGTATATCTTTTTTAGCGGTGCATGATGTTCTTTCTGTGTCGTGTAGACTTGTAGGGGTCACCTTTTCGTTGATAGCTTTGAGGCGGGGGGGGGGCGCTACGGCGTGAATTACAAATAAAAATACTTTCTATTGTCATATAAGACGTGCCTTTAAATTTTATTTTCAATTAATGTTGAACTAAAACGCACCGCTATCGAAATGAGATCATAATTGAGACAACTAAAGCGGCAAGATTAATGAGAAGATCGTAATATAATTTTCTTTTACTTCGGTTTAAATGTAATCTACAAGTCTATACGAGAATTATTTGTATCGCCTACACTTTATATTGAACTTACATAAAAATATCATGTAAGAATTATTTAATTTTAACAAAAATGCATTTTTAAAGTTCTAGTAACCTAAAAATAAGACAACTATAAATTTAAATCATTTACCGTCCTTTATTTCTTTACCTAAGGAATGATTATCGTGTGTTATATCTTGTTAGAAAGAATTATATTTATGCAAGTCATACGCAACTTGACTTCGATCTCTGTATTAAAAAACAATGTGGGGTACTTTAAAAAAATTATATCAATAAACATAATTCCTGTCGTCTGTATGGTTGTAATGTAGGTGGCGCTGAGATATGGAGGTAATGCTGTTAGGTGGTGCTGCGATCGATTTTGTTTTATAGTTGTTGTTGTTGAGCCTTCTCGTCCATGAGGGGCATCCACAGATCATCGTCAGCGTCTGCGATTCCTCCAAGGGCATAGGCCACCTACGAGAGACCTCCAGGCATATCTATCCTGGGACAGATTCTCCAGGATATTCCATTCATGGCCAATTCTCTTGCTGTCTGACTCCAATTCTCGGCGCCAAGTGTTTCTTGGACGACCTCTTTTTCCGCTTACCCTAGGGGTTCCATTTCAGGGCTTGCTTTGTTGTGTTAGAAGCAGGTTTTCTTAGTGAATGACCAATCCACCTCCACCGCTTCTGGAGAATCTCTTTACTCAATGGGCTTCTGTTTTTGTCCGCTGCCACAGTTCCCGGTTGCTGATTTTGTCTGATCACTGAATTCTGAGAATCCTTCTTAGACAATTGTTGATAAAGGACTGGATTCTGGTCAGATTTACGGCCGTTGCTCTTCATGTCTCGCCTCAATTTAGCAGCACAGGTTTCAACATAGCGTTAAAATCCTTACTTTTAACTTGCTGCCTAAGTTGTTGGAGATCCCAAACATTCTTGAGTTGCTGGAAGGCTGCTCTTGCTTTTCCGATCCTTTTGACGTCAGCATCTGTACCACCTTGTTTATCTACCACGCTGCCAAGGTAAACAAAACTGTCCACCTCATCAAGGGCTTCTCCTTCAAGCATAATGGGTGATGTACTGGTGGCATTAACCTTGAGGATTTTACTCTTCCCTTTGTGTATGTTGAGACCACTGCTAGCAGAAGTGGCTGCGACAATGTTTGTTTTCTCCTGCATCTGTTGTTGGGTATGTGCAAGAAGGGCAAGATCATCAGCAAAGTCAATATCACCCAGTTGATCCCACAAGGTCTATTGGATGTCATTCCTTTTCTGCTGTGTAGATGTTTTCATCACCCAGTCAATGGCTAATAGGAACAGGAATGGTCACAGCAAGCAACCTTGTCTCAAACCAGTCTTCACCTGGAAAGCATCTGTCACCAGCTGGCCATGGATAACTCTGCAGTTTATCCCTTCTTACATGTTTCTGATTATATCCGTAATCTTCTGTGGCACCCCTTAATGCCTTAGCAATCTCCTCAGGGTTTGCCTGCCAACACTGTCGAAGGCTTTTTCATAGTCAGCAAAGTTGACATAGAGCGGCGAGTTCCACTCTAGTGACTGCTCTAGAATGATGCGCAGTGTCGCTATCTGGTCAGTGCAGGATCTGTTGGTGCGAAAGCCAGCTTGTTGGTCCCGCAACTGAGGGTCTACTGCGTTTTTCATCCTGTTAAGTAGTACACGGTTGAAAACCTTTCCAAGGGATGGACAGCAGCGTGATCCCTCTGTAGTTCGAGAAGGAGCTTAAGTCCCCTTCTTTGGGATCTTTGTTTTATAGTGCTGCACCAAAATAACACCTTTTGAACGTTCGGCATAAAATTGTTCAATATGATAATAAATGAATCAAATATAAATAAATAAAATAAATGAAAGTTCAGTATTACGTTATTTTTTAATCTGATGTGTATTTATTTTGAAAACTTCTGTCATTGTTGACGGGTGATACACTAGTATATATATAAAATATATATTCCAGAAACCTTTTCGGAAGTGTGCAAAAAAATTCCAATAAGAATATAATATTGTAAAAGCTTACAAAAGACAAAAAACGATATTAAGGGCCCCGGCCTACAAAATGAGTGATACTGTAAAATGTGTTTATTGCTACTGTACGCAAAGACATATTAATTTATCAGGTAAATAAAATAATTAGTTTAAATCTTATATCACTAAAGAACATTAAATGGCTCTGGCGTTATAAATGGTGCAAGATATAAATTTTAAAAAAAATTCCAAGTTGTTTTTTTTTAAAACATGTTTTATGTCAAAAACTATTTCGGGCGCAAAATCAATAACTTTCAAATGTTTTATAGCGATCGGATATTTTTATCAATATGTTCCAAGGTCCTGTAAAATGAAATGTGGAATGAAATCTGAAAAGTTTTACGACACAGCCTCCTAAAGGTTGTATTTTATTAAAAACATTTTATGCCAGAGACCTTTGCTGTAATGTATTCAACATCTTTCAAAAGTTTCGAAGTGATCGGATAAAGAAATTATTATTTAAATAACTTACATTGGAACAAAATAAAAGATATATGAGCTCGGGCAATTTCGTGAAGTATTTAAAGCTCCAAAAACACTTGTCAATATCAATCTGTATAATAATGGATATATTTATCATTATTTGTCATGATCAAGTATAATCAAAGGGGGAATAAAACGTTTGCGGAAAAAAAGAATGGTCATTAGCCTATTATATTTAATATAGGCTATTTTGTTTTTATTAGGGCTGCTAACTATTAATTTAAATTTAATCGTTAACTTTTGAAAAATTAACGATTAATTAATCGTTAATTTCGATTAAAGCCAAAATTTGAAATTTATGGTGCTATAAGTAACATTTATTAAGATACTTGTCGAAAATCGAAATAACACTGGAAATGTCTTCTTTATATGACATCTTTTAACCAACAACGCAAACAGACAAGTGTATTGACATTATTTGGTTCAAGTGATGAGCGGGTGCTACTTGACAATATAACCAGCCGAGCTGAACAATCGTTCACATAGCTTTAGATTGTCTCAGCTGAAGTTTCTGATGCTGCAGTGTGTGTTTAGTTTGCAGGTGATATGTAAGCGAAAAGCTAGAACCCTGGTAGCAATGTTCCCTTTAAGCAGCGCTGCTGCCCAGATATTTGACCGACGCGACGCAGGAGTTTAGAATCACCCTGAAACAAATTTTGTAAAATATTGAACAAAAAATGCACGTTATGCAACTTTGCACACGAGTTGTTTTTTTTTAATTTGCACACGGACCAACGAATCTTAGACTTAGAGAGAACATGGCATGGTAGGCAAACAATTTCTATGAATATACACAATAGCCTTTATTAACATTTGTGAACATTAACGTCGGTCAAAACCAAAATGTTCGTATAATCGTCCGAAAATTATTTTATATTTATCGGCCGAAATATTTTACTTTTTGACTTCCAGTACATTTATAAGTTGTAGGTCGATTAATCGATAAAAAAATTTAAACGTTAACATTTTTAACGATTAATCGAGAAATTAATCTTTAATTTCCGCAGCCCTAGTTTTTATATACCCAGTTTAGTTAAGATCCATCCATTTTTACTAGAGCTAACACTTAAACTATTTTTATATTTATCTATAATTTTAAACAAAATTGGGTCACCTGCCCCCCTCCCCCATGAGTGTTAGTTTTCAAACGTTTTTTTCAAGTTGTTGTATACATATTTTGATGAAGATCCATCCATTTACTCAGTAGCAAAGGCATAAACTAATAGTTTATACATGGCTCATATTAGCACACACAAAAAAGACATTAAGGGTTACCGAGCCCATTCGTTGCAAGATTTTAAGTTTAATACAAATGTTCAATTTAATCAATTTTAAATTGCATGTTAAGATTGGTAGTTGTCTCAGTATCTTTGGCTTAAGCTAATTTTTTATACAGCTAATATTAAAATGCGACATTTTGGGCATCTGACCCCTTTAGTGCACGATGTAAATTTTTAAAAAAAAGACCTGTTCATTTAATTTAGTTCATTATGTATAATATTACTGATATAAAACATTGCCTGGGTAATACAATATTAACTTTACTATAAAAGATAATTGGGGCCCTACAGCCTCGAGAGAATGGACATTAGAAGTTCAGTTCACCACAGTAATTTAAAATAGTCTCTTAAGATTTTATATACTAAGATGGGTCAACATTATTTTATTTTCTTAGTATCTTGCGCTTAAACTAAATTTATATAGGTAACTTAAGGAAAAAGACGACATTTAGTGGCCACCGGGCCTATTCTGTGTAAGATGCATATTTACATCTAATCATTTCACTTCAGTTTCATCATGGGGACATATATATATATAAATGGGCATTAGAAGTTTAGTGTCTTTAGTATTTTTTTAATATGTTCTACCAAGTTTTTGTATACACAATTTAATTATATCCATTCAATTTCTTACTAGCTAACCCATAAACTAATTTTTATATAGCTAATTTAAGCAAAAAACGACATTAAGGACCACATGGCCCATTCAGTGCAAGATATAAAATTCAAAACAACTGTTCATTTCAATCAATTTCATAATGGATACATTTTTCTATATTTCTAAAGATCATTAATATTATTAAATGGAGAATAAAATATTAAACGTTTTATGAAATAGGACATTTTGGCCCACAGCGCTGAAGAAATGAACATTAAGTAATCATTGCCCTATAGTATTTTAATATTTGCTCCCAAGTTTTTTTACATATAAGATCCATCAATTTATCAAGTAGCTATCACTTAAACTAATTTGTATATAGCTTATATAAGAAAAAAATCAAATTATGGGCCACCGGCGCCCCATGAGTATTAAAATTTGAAGAGAACAAATTGCCAGTTAACCTCCCGGGAGCGTACTCAAAAGTCTCCAAAAAGTTCATGGCGTTCAGATGAATAGTTTAGTCAGCTAAAATGACACGCCTACACACATACTTACAATGCTTTCATTTTGAAATATATAAAAAAGTGACGTGCAATCAATTTGTATTTTCCATGAACGCAGCACTAAAAAGCACCGCTATCGACCTATTAAATATGAGGTTGTAATTTAGACAACTTAAGCAGCATGATATTAAGAAAATCATATTTTAATTTTCTTTAACTTTAGTTACATTGTTATCTCCAATTCTATGCGACATAGTATTACTTATTTGTATTGCTTACATTTTCGATTGCACGTCATTTAATATTATGTAAAGAAACATTTAATTTGAAGCAAAATTACATTTGTTAAAATCCTAGTTATTTCAAATTCACAAAACTATAAATTCAATACATTAACCGTCGAGTATTGCTTTGCCTAAATGATATTAAGTAACATACACTTTACACAGGCACGTCCACACAATTCTGTATATCTAGTGGCATGCCACTTTACCTCGATCTCTTTAATAAGGGATAACATGTCAATGAAATGTTAGCATTCTCCGATTCTCCTACCACCTTTATAGTCTGAGTTCGATTATAAAAATGTATTGTCACTTGTTCCTTTATCCAATTTTGTATATATATAAATATATATTAATGTTTTAATGGTGATTTACGATGTGGGCGCTACCGCAATTCTGTAATGGCCACAAGTGCATCTGGGGGCGAAGAATTAATTTAACGTGTGGTGAAAGCATAAAACAAGAAGAGAGGGTTTATATAAAAAAATGATTTTGTATTGTGGAAAGATATAAATACTTTCAGATTACAAGAATAAGTTACTACCATTCATGGTCATAAGAGGTAAGGATAAAAAATGGTAAGGACTGATTTCACGAAATGATGATTCGCGACTTAAAGGGATCTATATATGCGTTATAAAAATATAATTTATCGTAATTAATCGATTAATCAACTATTTTTTTTCCTGATGACTAAAAAAAAATTTTTTTTATCAATACAAACCCTAATATATATTTTATTTATATATATATATATATATATATATATATTGTTGTTGTTCGTCCATCGTGGTCGACGATGACCACTCTCATCATATTTGCTGGGCCGCCACATGTGTCCTCTGGTGGCTTATTAACCCTATTTTGGCACGAAAGTATATATATATACTCCAATACTTCAGTTGACTCACGACTACCCCACACATACAAACACACACACACACACACTATATTTAGAACCACCTTTGACCCATGAGGTCACACATCTCATCTAAGTTAACAACAATGATTCCTGACACACACCTCTGTCTAACTATGTCAGTATCATATTTAAACGGCAAGCTGCTTCTTAAACCTGCAAACTTCCGTCTTAATATGACAACCTCCTTATGAATATGAAGCTACATGTCCTAATCCCGCCAGAAATCTGTCAAACTCATTAAAATCTTATTTATAATTCAAAGCGCATTTTAAGAAAGGTTAACGTCCAGTACACGTCCATTGCAAGTTTATTCCAAGACCAAAGAAACTCCACATTTATAAAGTCAAACTTACGATCATTTTCAATAAATGCATAGTCATGGTCAATTCCAATTCTACTCCAAGTACACTGTACCTCCAGTGTGATTATAATTATAAGGCAGTTCAGTAATTTACATAGACAACTCCAATTTGAATTCCTGTCCGAATCCTGATATTTTTTCCCTCAAATTCAATAAAAAATATGTCCACAATCCTGTCTAAATAAATTACAAAGACTGTCAAAATAAGAAGTCCAATCAAATTCCAGTTAATTTTATTTAAAACCCAGTCAAACTCGAAACGTGTGTGTTAACATTTTTAGTCAAAACACAATTTACATTCTTGTCTAAATGTCTATCCGAATCCTCTGAAATACTGTCTGGATCCTGACCAACAACTGTGAAATAAAGTGACCAACTCCAATTAAACTCTAGGTCAAGTGCATGTTTATTTAAAGTCTATTCCAAGTTAAAGAAATTCCAAACTCCCTCAAGTCCCATTAAATCTCATTTACATTTTAAACGAAATCCAAACTCAATACAACTCTAGGCCCCGCACAGTTTACATTCAATCTGATTTTATGAGATCATCAGGTTTAAACCATGTCGATCCAACCAAAATTTCTTTATTAACAAAATTAAAAATTAAAAAAAAACAAAACATGGGAAACACATTTAATTCATGTCAGGATCCTGTCAAATTGTTGTAAAAGAAATCATGTCTCAATCCTGCCGTAATCGTGTACCAACCCTTTCCAAATACTTTATAAGAACAGTCCATTGCAATTATAATATTTCAAAGTTAATATCAAATTTTAAATTACGTTATTCGATTATTTATTCAAAGCTAAATTTGTATTCCTCTCTAAATCCTGACATTATAATCTCAAAATACGTTTACTGTTTACATAGTATTTAAATTACTGTCCATATCCTGTTAAATACTGTTTACATAGTCTTTAACTACTGTCCATATCCTTTTAAATATTATGTATATCTGTACTTAGCATTTAAATCCAAATCAATGTATAGTGCAGGTCCATTTAAAGCCAAATCTATGTATAGTGCAGGTCCATTTAAAGCCAAATCTATGTATAGTGCAGGTCCATTTAAATCCAAATCTATGTATAGTGCAGGTCCATTTAAATCCAAATCTATGTATAGTGCAGGTCCATTTAAAGCCAAATATATGTATAGTGCAGGTCCATTTAAAGCCAAATCTATGTATAGTGCAGGTCCATTTAAAGCCAAATCTATGTATAGCGCAGGTCCATTTAAAGCCAAATCTATGTATAGTGCAGGTCCATTTAAAGCCAAATCTATGTATAGCGCAGGTCCATTTAAAGCCAAATCTATGTATAGTGCAGGTCCATTTAAAGCCAAATCTATGTATAGTGCAGGTCCATTTAAAGCCAAATCTATGTATAGTGCAGGTCCATTTCAAGTATATTCTAAGTGCAATACAAATTCAAATTCCTTATAAACCCAAATGTTTCCTACACCAGCTAATCTAATGAACTTTGACCTTTTGCCTTCAGATTAGAGTGATTTCTCACATGACATTGTCAAGCAAGAATTATTTTACATAACGGGTAAAAAAAATAATTAATGAATTTAAGCCCACGTGATGTAATCAAGATTATTAAGATATTTGGGCTCGAAGTCACCGTGCCTAAAATAATATCATTTATTCGAACATTGATATCACTGTCATAAGTAATGCAAGCAATGAGAGAAGCTTCTCTAAAATTAAGTTAATTAAAAATTAATTACGATCAATAATGGATACACATATATCTTATCTTATCTTATCTATACAGACGCTCCTTCTATGCAGAAGATAGTTGCGTCCACAGACCATGACAGATGATCTGTTGGCAAGTGATGCAGCGTTCACAGGCCACGGCTTTGTGGGTTCTACGCATTACCCAGCCGCCTAACTACATGTAGTGTTAGGTACCATTCGGAGCGGGGTGACTCAGAGACGCCCTAGGCCCTGGGAACAAACCCAACTCGACCACTGTGCCCCCATATATAGACTAATCTATAGCTATTTTGGCTATTGAGAATGGTATGGCTGACAATACTGAAACCTCAAAGATTCTGACATGAGGACAAGCAGAAAATTTCAATTAATAAACAAATCTAATCTCTTAACTTATTTATAACCTAAAATATGTTAGTGTCCTTTGCATTACTTTCTAATAAAAAATATTTTATCTTTATGGCATAAAAATATTTATATTCGTTTGGGGATGAGGGGGGCGGCAAACGTGGGTTCTACTCCAGGCGGCACATACCAACGCTACGCCCCTGAATATAAAACTACTTCAGAATACCGCTCTCAGTTACTGTGGGTCATGACGTCCCTGGTCTATTGTAACGAACATCAAACATCGTTTGATATAACACTACTTCAGAATACCGCTCTCAGTTACTGTGGGTCATGACGCCCCTGGTCTATAGTAACGAACATCAAACATCGTTTGATATAACACTACTTCAGAATACCGCTCTCAGTTACTGTGGGTCATGACGCCCCTGGTCTATAGTAACGAACATCAAACATCGTTTGATATAACACTACTTCATAATACTGCTGATAAGTTTAGAACTAGAAAGGTACAAATGCGCGCGGCTATGGTTCTCTGTTAGAAATCTGGGATCTAAAACTTTTATAAAATATTTTTAATGATCGTTCTAGCCATGGCGAAATATAAAGAGATGAATATTATTTTATTGTATAGATAAGCAACTTTAAAGGTAATCAATAGGATTTTTTTCGCGCCTATTTTTCATTTTACGATGAAAGAAACGATTCCATCGTAGAAATACAAGATGGCGAAATGGAGAAAAACATAAGCTATTTATAGTTGGAAATACCCTTGGTTTTGGGGTAATTTTAAATTTTAAAAAATTGGAGTTAAGAAAGATTTTTTGTGTGTTAAAATACCGCTAAATGTAACGCAGTGACGTCATTGCGGTCTACCCTGTAACAATTTAATACGTAGATTCTGACGATAAAGTTTAGAACACTGCGAGAAATAGTTTTATTATAATAAAACACCAGTGTCATTATTTACTGTTATATAATAAAGCAATTTTAAAAAAAACATTGACTTAATAATGTTTCCTTTATATTTGTAGAGAGAGAAAGAGAGAGTGAGGGTGTATTTATGTATGTTTATTTTATTAAGAGAGAGAGAGAGAGAGAGAGTGAGAGAGAAAGAAAGAGAGAGATAAACAGATAGAGACGTTGTGTTTTCTGTAAAAATATATTATATTTCAGTTCATGTGATGTTTTATTTCACATTTCTAGATAAGTAGCGATGAGATGACAACAGATAGTTATATATTGGACTTGAAAGTTAAAGTCAATACATATAGTTATATATTGGACTTGACAGTTAAAGTCAATACAGATAGTTATATATTGGACTTGACAGTTATTTTGAACAGAATGAAAGACAAGGTCGACATGCAGCTACGAGATCAACAGGCCGGCTTCCGCCAAAACAGATCCTGCACAGATCAAATAGCAACACTGAGAATCATCGTAGAACAGTCCATCGAATGGAACTCCTCTCTATATATAAATTTTATAGACTATGAAAAGGCCTTTGATAGCCTGGACAGACAAACCTTGTGGAAACTTCTCCGACACTATGGAGTACCAGGGAAACTAGTGAGGATCATTCAGAGCTCTTATGAAGAAATGACATGCAGGGTGGTCAACGAAGGTAGACTCACAGACTCCTTTACAGTCGAAACAGGAGTCAGACAAGGATGCCTCTTGTCCCCTTTACTATTCATCCTTGCCATTGACTGGATAATGGAAAAATCCACAGACAAAAAGAGGAATGGGATACAGTGGACACTCTGGGAACAATTGAATGATTTAGACTTCGCGGACGACATTGCACTTCTGTCCCACAACCAGCAACAAATGCAGGAAAAGACAAAAGACGTAGCCACCTTTTCGGCACAGCTTGGCCTCAACATAAATAAAAGTAAAACAAAAATCATGAAGATAAATCCATCCAACCATGAGCATGTCCATCTGGCAGGAAAGGCACTGGAAGAAGTGGAGTCCTTCACATACCTAGGCAGCACCATAGACATAAATGGCGGATCCGATGCAGATGTAAGGGCTAGGATTGGAAAAGCTAGATCAGCATTTGTATTATTAAAGAAAATATGGGAGTCGAAGGAGTTGAAACTGCAGACCAAAGTCAAAATCTTTAATACAAATGTCAAAACAGTCCTCCTATATGGTGCAGAAACTTGGAAAACAACAGCGAGCCTTACGCAGAAAGTGCAGACATTCATAAACACATGCCTTCGAAAGATCCTGAAAATCAAATGGCCAAATACTATAAATAACAAAGAGTTACTAGAAAGGACACACCAGGTGCCTATTGATGAAGACATCATAAAAAAGAGGTGGAGATGGATAGGACATACGCTCCGAAAACCCCCAGGTAGCACCACCAGACAATGCCTAACATGGAACCCACAGGGAAAGAGAAAGAGAGGAAGGCCAAAAAATACATGGAGACGCGAGCTAGAGGCTGACATGCAAAATATGGGATACACCTGGAAGCAATTGGAGAGGAAAGCACAGGACCGAGAGGAGTGGAAAGTTCTTGTAGACGGCCTATGCCCCAGACGGGGTAGAAAGGCATAAATGAAAAAAAAATGACAGTTAAAGTCAATACAGATAGTTATATATTGGACTTGACAGTTAAAGTCAATACAGATAGTTATATATTGGACTTGACAGTTAAAGTCAATACAGATAGTTATATATTGGACTTGACAGTTAAAGTCAATTTTAAAGTAACTCTCGACATATGCTTGATGTTAATATTGTCTTTATTGTCAAATTGACTTAAACGTCTATTAGTAATTTACAGCTTCGACATGGCTTCTTTGTAATTTATAAATTGAAAGTTCTGTCTTGGCATTTTAAATGAGAAACGTTAATTGCCGTTTTATTACTTTATTTTCTTTTCTTTTAATACTTTCTACATGTGTCTTATATATATTTTTTTCGACCACCGCGTACCCTACTATGTTAGACCTAAAAAAAATCAACACGTACAATGAAGATGAAAACAAGCAATTCTTATTTGTTATCAACTCATAAAAGCTCAGTATAGCAACTAAATATAAACATTTTTGGAAATATTATTTTCAAATCCTTCAAAACAATAACTTAAATGTTTGAACAATCAAAAACGAATTAATATTTAAGAAATATTTAGATAATCTAATTATATGTAGTATTCGAATCATGAATCACATACTAATTTTCTTTATTGTTATGATTCACGTTCAAGTTCTTGTTCAATAATTTTTTTTTAAAATGTATAAGTTAACTATAACATGTGAATATAATTCCTCGTTTAATGAACGAATTAAAGTGTTTGCTAAAATGATAATTATACGGAAACGGCCAGTGGGTGAATGATGTTCATCCAAAAAACAAATAATGAAGTATGAATGTCTAAAACATAAAGTTTTCAATTAGCTCATTTTATGGTTAGATTAGAATTATAAGGACGTTGAACTTAAGACATATTATACATTTTATAATTATTTTAATTAATTTTAAAAAAATTATAAATTATTTTCAATTATAACAACTTATATAGTTTTTTAACAGTAGACAAAAAAAATAATATATTTCCAAATAATTTTATTCCCTTGATTCTATTTTAACTACCACACAAAATATAATAACAAGACATCTAACCCAAAAAGATCGAAATGTTAATATGTGCGTTATAATTTGGATAATAACACATATAATGCATGAATCTATTTTATATAAAATATACTTTAAGGGTATTGTATAGTTACGAGTAAAATTAAACAAAACGGGGTCACTTTTGTTTTAAAATATGACTATTTATTCGTGAATGACTAATTATGTTTGTTGTTCTTAATAGATTGTTAATTTCGATTAAAGATAAAAATTGAAATTTATGGTATTATAAGTAGCATTTATTAAAATACTTGTCAAAAATTGAAATAACACTGGAATGTCTTCTTTATATGACATACTTAACGCAACAACGCAAACAGACAAGTGTATTGACATTATTTGGTTCAAGTGATGAGCGGGTCCTATTGACAATATAACAAGCCGCACTGAACAATCGTTCGCATAGCTTTAGATTGTCTCAGCTTAAGTTTCTGATACTCTAGTGGATGTTTGGTATGCAGGTGATATGTAAGCAAAGTGTTAGAACCATGGTAGCAATTATAACTTTAATCACATGGCTGTGCAGATATTTGACCGACGCCACGCAGGAGTTTAGAATCACCGCGCATCAAATTTTGTAAAATATTGCACAAAAAATGGATGTTGTGCAACTTTGCACACGAGTTGTTGTTTTTTAACTTTGCACACGGACCAACGAAGCTTAGATCTAGAGGGAACATGCATGGTAGGCAAACGATTTCTCTCAATGGACACACTAACCTTTATCACATTTTGAGCATTCTCGTCAGTCAATTGTTTAAAACCAAAATGTTCGTGTAATCGTCCGAAATTAGTTTATATTATTGGCCGAAATATTTTATTAATATTAATCGTTTAAAACAATTTTTAATAGTTAAAAATTTTAACTTTTAATCGATAAATTAATCGTTAATGTCTGCAGCCCTAATATATATATATTAAGGAAGCATAAAAATCTATAACAACCTGAAACACACTTTGTTTAGGTTGTATGTATTTGTATAATTTGTGATATATATATATGTATATATATATATATATATATATATATATATATATATATATATATATATATATATATATATATATATATATATATATATATATATATATATATGTCAGAAAATTTTTAAAAATCTATATTTATTTATTTTTTTTAAATCTGTAACTTTTAATTTTCTTTACCCACGAGTTGTTTTCAGTTAGAGAATTGCTTTCCTTGTAAATTCACTCACTATTTTAAGGTTGCTAACCATTTTAATTGAATTTATTTACAAATTTGCCGACATACCACTGTCAGGTAATAGACTTACACATTTATTAATCGTTAAACATATTTAAAGTAATGAAGTATTTGTAACATCAGCTATAAGATCAGGAACCTATGCTTCCCCCTTCTAAAAAAAGGCAACAGCTACTTATCTCAAAGCGCCAATAAAATAAATGATAAATGTAGTAAATGTAATGTAATTTCCAAAAGAATTCAAAGAAACTAACACAGTCTTATTTTAAAAGCGTATAATAAAATCTGCGCAACGTTTTTATACAATAAAAGATTTTCAATCTTAAGTATAGTAATAAAATAATACCCCAAAATCACTTATTTTGAATGTCCCTCTAGGTAGTTTAATATGGAAATTGCATTTGCTTTTTTCTATCTTTGTCTAACCATTTTTAAATTTACGAATATCAGGCAAAAATAATAATTTTTAAATGGGAAGCAATTTTTTGTTGGATCCTGTTTCCCAAAATCCTATATAATAAAATGCAAGTTTATGTCCGTTCTGTCCGGCTCTCGATAGCGATTGGTCACTCAAACACATATGACTCCTACAGCCAATCATATTGAACACGTTTACGCGGACGCTCAAAACGAGTTTATTTTTTGGTGCAGTATTTCTTCCAAGACTTTATTTTGAGTTATGCGCGTTTGGATTTATAGTAAAAAGCTCTGTTTTTACGAGTTATTAGTTTTAACTATAATGAATATTATTTTTGACGTGATGCCCATGTATGCCGGTCGAGACGGCTGTTGGAGGGGAGTTACAACATGCCACCGAACTGTGGTGGAATGTCCTTGGACGGGCTCTGTTGCTCGTACATTATTTTAGGATAATTCTACTCCATCTCACCACTAATTGTTTCTAGATAATGAAGAAATTATAAGCCGCATTTGGCAACTTTTGTCAGTTCCCCTTCACAAGGGAAATAGCTCCTTATCCAATAGGGCCAATAAACTAAATTATAAATGTTATAAATAAAATGTAATTTTCGAAAAGAATTCAAAGAAAGAATAGCAGTCGTATTAAAAAGGCTTCATGAAAATCTGCGTACTGTATTTAGACGATAAGAAGTCTTGTAATAGAGTCTTATTAAAAATAAATAATTTAAAAAATCAATATTTTGAACGTCTTTGTAGGTGTTTCAAAATGAAAGTGATATTTACATTTTTATATACTTGTCTCTATATTATACGATATAAATTTACCGCTTTTATGCAATTGGTATAATTTCAAAAAGAAATGCATATCTGTTTTTGATACCGTTTCCCATAATGCAGGGGTGTCAAAGCCCGGCCCGCGGGCCAAAACCGGCCCACGATGCAATTTTAAATGGCCCGTGGCTTCATCTTAAACAATTAATTGACCAACATATTATTTCTCTAACGACATTATATTTATGAGAAAATTCGAAATTATATACTGTTTTGAGTACGTAAAAAAATTGCGAAAATCAATTACGTTTTATTTATTTATTTATTTTTTACAACGTGGAAATAGTTTTTTAAAAACGAGATAAAGTTATGTGCTGTTAAGTGATAAAAATTGTTGAAAATAACTGTCCCGAGAAAAAGCAGGAGTTAGCCAATTTTTGCCTGTCACGCAACACTGTGGCTAGCAGAATTGAAGAAATTGTATCTGATATTAAGAGACAAAGAACAACAAAAGCAGGAACAAACAATTGAATTTTTTTCGATAGCCTGTGATGACAGCACTGATGAATGTGACACTTTCCAATTTCTTTCTTTTTAGAGGAGTTAATGATGACATGCGTGTGGGTGAAGAATTACTTGACCTTCAGAGTCTTAAAGACCAAACAAGTTGAAAACATGAATTTGCTTCCATTTGTTCTGCTGTCAATGACATTAAACTATCATGAAAAAAATTTTTTCTGGAATTATTACTGATTGTGCTCCTGCCCTGATTGGTGAGCATAGTGTACTAATAAGACTTGTCTGTAACAAAGTCAGTGAAGAGGCTGGCTAAGCTTTTAAACTTCACTGTATCATTGACCAACAAGTTATTTGAGTAAACATCTTAGATGTGAGCATGTCATTATGCCAAAGATAAAAGCTATAAACTCTATTCGTTCTAAAGAATTGTTTCACCGCCAGTTTCAGCAGTTTCTTCTTGATATCCAGGGAGAAATTTTATATCTCACATTAAATCCCACAATCGATCACAATAAATATCAATACAACTTAGAGTTCTGAGTCCCCCTGTGTGACTACTTAGTTTGTGACTAAAAATTATTTCTGCTTTTTCATGCGAGATTCTACATTCCTCAATGCAGCTGAGCCTCATCTACTTAAACAAGTTTATTTTTATTTTTTTTCCATTTTATGTCCCCTGAAGCTATGGGTTTATATTTCCCACAAAAAACGTAAGTTCGCTGTAGTGACCAAAAACGTAAGATCGCTGTTGGTGACCACAAACTCCAGTTTCCGGACTTGTCCAAAAGAAAACATTTGTTTTTTCATGTATCAGCTTTTATAACTTATTGTCAATGAAGGCTAATTGGCCATTATCTAATTTCATTTGGCTTTAGTCAACTGTGCTAGTCCACATCTGCCCCCACCTAAATAAAATAGGCGAAGGGTGGGGTTTTGCCATGTTTTATTAGCTCCCTTGTTTTCATTTTAGGGGTCACAGAGCAGGAAATTAAACACGAGGCTTAAGGGTCCCGTAATTTTCGTCACAGGTGATATGGGTTATCTCTGTCTGTTATCACAGGTGATATGAGTTATATCTGTTATTACAGGTGATATGAGTTATCTCTGTCTGTTATCACAGTGATGATATGTGTTAGTATAGGGTTATCTCTGTCTGTTATCACAGGTGATATGGGTTATCTCTGTCTGTTATCAATTTCCGCTTTCATATCAGAAACTAATGGATATGTTAGTGTTGTCTATCCTATAAGTCTAATTGTAAGAGTTGTCTGGGTTTAACGGTTGGCTGTCTTTAAGTTGTGTCTGTCTGTTACATTTGTTAATGTTAGTGTGGTCTGTCAGTTTGAAAGATATGTTTGGGGTTGTCTGTGTTTAAGTTGGTTTGTGTTGTATGTCTATAAGTTTGTTCTTATTGTTAATGTTGTTTTATGTCAGAGATTTCTCATTTTTTTGTATTCCCTAAATAGTTGAGATGTTTGAATTGTCTGTGTGTAAAAGTTTTCTGTTAGTATTGTGTGTCTGTCTGTAAGTGTTATTTGATTGGAAGTTTTGTCTCTCAGTTTGTTAGAATTGACTGATTCTTAGTGGTGTGTTTTAGTTTGATAGTGTTGTTTGATTGTTATGTTGTTTAGCCAGTAAATTCAATAAGACATTTGAAACAATTCCATACAGCATATTTAAATAGGAAGGAAATCTTTGATACATGTTTGAACTCACATAAAACACAGAAGGTACAATTTACAAATCAAAATATGATATATTGTAATATCTGACGTGCGATGAATCTGTATTTTCCATGCACGCCGCACTAAAAAGCATCGTTAAAAACGTACTTAATATGAGATTGTAATTGAGACAACTTAAGTGGCAGTATTAATGAGAAGAATATACTATTATTATCTTAAATTTCGTTTTAATTGAAATCTATAAGTCCTACGACATTGTATTACTTATTTATATTGCCTACACTTTGTATTGCAGGTACGTAACTATCATGTATAGAATTTTTTTTATTTGAAGGAAAAATGCATTTTTAGAAACCTAGTTTCCTAAAATTAAGACAACAATAAATATAATGAATTTACCATCATGTATTGCTTTGACTAACTGACGAAAGGTAAGTCGTAGCTGTTGCCATGAAGTATTTTTTTTATCCAAGTGGCAAGCAACTTGTCTTCGATCCCTTTAAAAAGGGATAACAATTTCAATGAATTTCTAGCTTTCTTCTACCACCAGTATAGACGGAGCTCGATTTAAACAATTTCTTGTGGCTAGTTCATTGTGTTCCTTTATGGCTTAGCATAGTGGTTGGCGCTGCAGCAATCCATGGGGTGCGGTGACGCATTTTTAAAAAAAAAGTGGGGGTGGAGGGGTGTGGAAAATAACTTTAAAGAGGTGGTGATAGCATCAAATAAAGAAGAAAGTATTTAGAAGATTAGATGTATGTATTTACGAAGCTATAAAGCGTTCCAAGCTACAAGAACAACTGTCTTCGACAAAAATCTTTTCAACCGCAACACACAAGATGGCTATGGAATGCTGGCTTCATACGAAATTCCAATGATTGTTAAATCGGAAAAAACCTCATACTATAGGTGGAAAACTAATTATGCCGATGGTAAGTGAGGTAATACGCACTGAACTACAAAAGCCAGCGTCTGATAATATCAAAAAAATGTGGTTGTGAAAAAATGCCCGGCAAAGAAGAATTAATGAAATTGATAAAGAATTTGAAGGTTCATTGTGCAGTTATTTAATAACATCTCATTTTCTATTTGGTTAGATGAGTAATCTTTGCCAGGAAATTGGACAATACTTTTAGCGTACGTGCGGTTAACATTGGTAAAAACAAATTTCCAACGAATATTTATTTGTCCACTTTATACAAATTGAATACTATAAGAGAATCAATATTTAATTTTTTATTAAATGAGTTTTTTTTTAAAATAAAGAAAAGTATCTACGTAATATCGTATCATTAGTCACAGATGATGCTACGGCGATGGTAGGGCGCTACAAGGGTTTTCTTGAATATTAAAAAAATTAAAAATTCACAATACACTGTATCATCCATCGTCAACATCTTGTTACCACACACTTAAGTGCATACCTACATAAGTCATTAAAATATTTAATTAAAATCTGTCTACTTAATAAAAAGCAAATCATTGACTGACACATTATTTACACAGTTTTGATTTGAAGAGGCTAAAAAAATTTAAGTGTGTGCAGCTTCATACAGAAGTTTGTCTGATGTCAAGAGTGTCTGTTTAGAAATGTTTTATAAACTGTTGAACTCAGTTTTCGATTTCTTGAGGGTTATAAATAATTCTTAAGGATACAATTAAATGCAATCGAAAACTTACCTGTCTTACCTGACGGAAAAGTCTCACAATTTAATTAAATTTATTTTAAGCTTCAAGTTCATGAATTGAATTTAAAAGAAAAAAAATATAATGTCATTTCTGCGTGTGTGACACAAATTCTACATGGGCGGGTGTTTGGTATGAAAATTAAAGATTTATAATTGAGAAGGCAAAAGAGAGACATATAAATGAGATCATGAGTGACCTGCATATGTAAAACCACATAAGGGCCGACCCTGCGCTTTTTGTCATATAAAGTAAAGTACTTGAACTTATAACTTTTAAAGTATTTTTCTTCATTTTAGTCCACTAGTAAAACTTTTTTTAAAAAACACTTTATTCACCCTCTATTTATTATTACAACGATTTTATTAACTTCCTTTTGTTCATGTCTGTCTGTCCACAATTTTTCAAATTTGCCAACGTAAAATTAAACTCCTTCTGAGGGTTCTAAAGATCTCAAAATTGTACCTCAGATAGATCTTGCCTGATAGTGCTTTGTATCAAAATTTGAGCGATCGAATGTACGCAATTAAATTAATTCATTTTTAAAGTTTAATATAGCATATGTATCCGATTGCCATTGTTGACAGCACGTGCCAGTTCACTCCTGCAATCGATGACCACTCCCCGTGTTTATATCAAGGAGTGTTCAGTCAGTTTCTGTCTGTAACACGCGATGCAGTAAAATAAATAAAATTTTCGATATACATTATAATTTTACACTTAAACTAAAAAGAATAAAATAAATACAGGTTTAAAAAAAAATATTTTTAAAAACAATGGTTTCATTAGTGAACTAAAAAGAAAAAAATAATTGAAAGTTAGAAGTTCAAGTATTTTGATTTAGTACTTGAACTTTTAACTTTTAAATTATTTTCTTTTTTTTTATTTTCACTTATGAAAACGTTGTTTTTAAAAATCTTTTTTTTACCTCTATTTATTATTAACTTGTTTTCGTTCCTGTCTGTCCTCAATTTTTCAAATTTGCCAACTTAATATTAAACCACTTCTGATGGTCCTAGAAATCTCAAAATTTTACCAAAGATAGATCTTGGATGACAATGCATTGTAATAAAAATTTAAAATAGATCGAATGTAGCGTAATTAAATTAATGCATTTTTTTAGTATATCTCTATATAAGCATCTGTATCCGTCTTTAGTGCTCACATTAACGTGTCACCGGAGTTCACCCCGTGACCTCATCCCCGTGGTATTAAAACTTTGGGCGGGCGCTTATGAGGTGTTTGGTAAAATAAATAGAGGTAAAAAAAGATTTTTTTACAAACCACGTTTTTATAATAGGACTAAAAAGAATAAAATAATTATAGATAAAAAAGATTTACAACGCCTATTCTGTTATACGTGGACTAAAAGGAAGAATCTAATTTAAATCTTATAAGTTCCAGTACTTTGATTTAATATGAATAAGACATGGGGCGGGTGCTTATGAGGTTTTATATATGCAGTTCACTCATACTCTCACTTATAGATCTCTCTTTTACCTTCTAAATTAGAAATCTTTATTTTTTTATACAAAACAACCCCCATCGTTTTAGTCATATTTAATTAAAGTACTTGAAGTTATAAGATTTAAATCTTTTTTACCTCTTTTTATTAACTGCTATGGATTGTTGCACTATGTCCCTCAGCGTTATGGAGACAGAAGACAGACAGGGACTTGGGCTTTTATATTGTTTATTTCTATAAATGTTTTCTTTGATTGTGATTATTTTTATGTTTGCCATATTGACCTTATTTATTACACCTTAAACGACGATCAGGATCATAAGAGATAGAAAGAGAGGCTGAGAGAGAGAGAGAGAGAAGAGAGAGAGAGAGAGAGAGAGAGAGAGTTGTTTATTACTGATTGCAATGATAGACATGGCGATATTGTTAGAAACCGATTGTAATTTTTGTATAGAGGTATTTGGTCCTTGCTGGCTACTGATTGCTATTACGTCACAGAAAGATCAGACATAAATACAAATGTTAACAATTGATGTTAATATTAATACAGGTGGACGTTAGGACAAACATATTATTATAGTAATATAAGATAATATTACTACAGGTGGACGTTAGGACAAACATATTATCATAGTAATATAAGATAATATTACTACAGGTGGACGTTAGGACAAACATATTATCATAGTAATATAAGATAATATTACTACAGGTGGACGTTAGGACAAACATATTATCATAGTAATATAAGATAATATTACTACAGGTGGACGTTAGGACAAACATATTATCATAGTAATATAAGATAATATTACTACAGGTGGACGTTAGGGACAAACATATTATCATAGTAATATAAGATAATATTACTACAGGTGGACGTTAGGACAAACATATTATCATAGTAATATAAGATAATATTACTACAGGTGGACGTTAGGACAAACATATTATCATAGTAATATAAGATAATATTACTACAGGTGGACGTTAGGACAAACATATTATCATAGTAATATAAGATAATATTACTACAGGTGGACGTTAGGACAAACATATTATCATAGTAATATAAGATAATATTACTACAGGTGGACGTTAGGACAAACATATTATCATAGTAATATAAGATAATATTACTACAGGTGGACGTTAGGACAAACATATTATCATAGTAATATAAGATAATATTACTACAGGTGGACGTTAGGACAAACATATTATCATAGTAATATAAGATAATATTACTACAGGTGGACGTTAGGACAAACATATTATCATAGTAATATAAGATAATATTACTACAGGTGGACGTTAGGACAAACATATTATCATAGTAATATAAGATAATATTACTACAGGTGGACGTTAGGACAAACATATTATCATAGTAATATAAGATAATATTACTACAGGTGGACGTTAGGACAAACATATTATCATAGTAATATAAGATAATATTACTACAGGTGGACGTTAGGGACAAACATATTATCATAGTAATATAAGATAATATTACTACAGGTGGACGTTGGGACAAACATATTATCATAGTAATATAAGATAATATTACTACAGGTGGACGTTAGGACAAACATATTATCATAGTAATATAAGATAATATTACTACAGGTGGACGTTAGGACAAACATATTATCATAGTAATATAAGATAATATTACTACAGGTGGACGTTGGACAAACATATTATCATAGTAATATAAGATAAAGCAATGGGGGTGAGACTGCAATCAGGCTTTTAAATAGGTACATTAATGACGTGTTTTTCGTTTCATGTGTGTACTATTTGTCCGTTGAGGAAGGCTCTTTGCCGAAACGTTCGCTGTTGTGTTACGTCTTGGCAGGCCTACTAATACCCTGTTTTTTTATATCATAAATTTACCTAATATAAGATAATGTTACTACAGGGTGGACATTAGGACAAACATATCATCATAGTAATATAAGATAATATTACTACAGGGTGGAAATTAGGACAAACATATCATCATAGTAATATAAGATAATATTACTACAGGTGGACGTTAGGACAAACATATTATCATAGTAATATAAGATAATATTACTACAGGTGGACGTTAGGACAAACATATTATCATAGTAATATAAGATAATATTACTACAGGTGGACGTTAGGAACAAACATATTATCGTAGTAATATAAGATAATATTACTACAGGTGGACGTTAGGACAAACATATTATCATAGTAATATAAGATAATATTACTACAGGTGGACGTTAGGACAAACATATTATCATAGTAATATAAGATAATATTACTACAGGGTGGACGTTAGGACAAACTCCACGGTATTTTCAACTAAGATTAGAAAAAACAAACCCGTAAAAGCAAAGTTTTTTACTATAAATCCCTTATATATGAGTCATAATTAAAAATTATTGATCATCTTCAAACGCGACGAACATTTACAGACTGTATCTGCCTTAACTCCTGCTGTATAACCGGGGGGGGGGAGTTGGGAGAGGGGAACAGTCTGGTCACCGATCGCTGAATCGAGCTCAGCGTGACAATTTAAACGTAAACAAAAGCATGCCGGTACTTCGATGGGTCGCGTCAACGCGCGAATTGAGCTCTCACGTGAAAAAAAAACACAATAACAAACTGTGAAATTGAATTACATACCTCGTATAGAGATAAACTAAATCTGCATTTATTTAATTACATCGATCTCAAATTTTGATACGATGCATTGTTAGGTGACTCGGGTCCGTGTGCAAAATTTCAGCTTGATCGGATCACGAAAAGTGGGTCATATTTTACTTTTGTTTTCCGCCCGCCCAAGACAGAGAGAGATGACGACATAGACGGCGGTGAAGTTAATATAAGGGATTTAAAAATTATTATTGACATTAAATCAACGAATGGAGGCAAAGGAGTAGGGAAGAAGTTTTAAAAATGTCGTCATATCTCCTCACGCTCCATCACAAACAAGAATGTGTCAATATAATGCGCACAACGCAACAATCTAACATAAGAATTTACAAAGCGTGAAAACCCCATTCACTATCATTCTAGATTACTTTAAAAGTCATTTCAAATAAATAATTATGAAAGTAAACAAATATCTATATGATATCGACAAATTGCTGCTAAAATTACAGTAGTCGAATGAATAGAGATTTTTCAACAATTCCATCTCAAACATTGCTCTAAATATTATTAGCTATCGTTTGGTGTTTGTTTGAACCCGATAGATGTTAAGGTTGGCGAGAAATTGACAAAATACTGATATTTTATTGTGTTTTTTTTATTTTCCAGGAAATCCAGTTAACCTTTTCGGTATTTTGTTGGCCCTTGCACATCCTAGAGACATCCTTAACATATTTGCAAAAGATCCGAACCCTCTATCTGGTATTGTTCAGGAGGAGTAGCAGGTTCAAGCGTTCCAAACATTTCAAATATATAAACGCAATTTTTCCTATGGGAAATTGCGTTAAATATTACCAATTAAAAGACTTTCTCTTGTCATTTCTGACGTGCAATTAAATTGTAATTTCTATGAACGCCGCACTAAAAAGCACCGCTATCGACCTACTTA
>CALYLW010001475.1:0-130388 GCA_944989445.1 Ampullaceana balthica | reverse complement strand
CTAAATCTCGCACCCTTTAATTCTGAACTCTTTTTAAAAAAATTAGCCTAAAGCTTTCAATGAATACATGATGCCATTTCTAATATTTCACGATCCTTTGCGATCTAACCTAAGTAAATCAGCCACGATTTCTGACATATATTTTTCACGAGTCCCATCTTACCCAGAGATAAATCAGTGCACGATCTCTGACATAAGCCTGCTAGTCTTGACAGCCAGTGTCAACTGTGTCGCACCCGCATGATCGGTATGACCCCCACTGAGAGCCATTGTATGACAGTGGTGCCCCTGGTCACAACACAAGGTCACACTTACGTGCAAACAGTCTGTCTGTAATCTTCATCAGACAAGCCCCCACTTGTGAACACAACCATAGAACGATTCACTGGAAGAACTAGAAGTGAACATTTATCACCGTAGGTTTTATAATATTATGAGCAGGTGTGATCATCAGGGATTTAATTGTAACAATATAAAACATTTTATTTTGCCCAACAACTTTGGAAAAGAAAATTGTAGTTTGTAATGGACATTTGAATTTAGATCATCAATATCAATATATATATATATATATAGATATAATATATATATATAAATATATATATATGTATAATAATATATAATATATATTATATAGATATAATGTAACGTCTGTGTGTTTTTGTTGGTTTGCTGTGGGCACTGTTTAAATTTTTACGCATATCGTGTTTACATGGATTGATGGTCTCGAGCCAACTGGTACATATGTGCATCATTATCCAGTCAAAATATAGAGTTTTTTTTAACTTTACATCAGTCACAATTTAGACAGGGAATTGATTTAATCTTTTTGTTTTAAATTATATTGCAAATAAATCGAATTCAAATTTTCATAATTATTATTATTTTAATGAACCAAGAGTTATTGTTCTTATTTTATTCGATACTTCTACAAATAGAAACAAAATATTGAGCTTTTAATTTAATTTTCTAGAACTGAATTGTAACCACTTAAAAATCATTTAAATATGTATAAATAGGCTTGAAATCATTTTGTTACAACCAAAAGTCTATTTTAATTTCTGTTTCATGTATCATTTAATTTTCGTTTAAGGTTTTTTTTTCTTAAACAGGTTGCAAAAATTTGAGAAACGTCAAGTGCTACTTCAGTCTTCAGTGTGACCAAAGACTTCAGAATTAGCCTGAAAAGCACAGTGAAGCAAAATCGTAAATTTCTATTATTGTTTTATCTAACTTTTAAGTTACACATTTAAAAAAAATTATTTTTTTTATATACCGTATATACTCGTTCGCAAGCCAACCTTTTTTGGACAAAATCTAGGGGAAAAAGTTGGGGGGTCAGCTTTTACGAGCGGTCATTAACGTATTTCTGCATGGAAATTGAATATCGGTTTTTGTTATCAAGGTCCTTTTCTACATTCTACAAGATTCGACTGCTCTACCAGAAGCTATAATATATTATTAAACATCTGCTCTTTACCTTATTTAATCATTTTATTTATTTTTTTGAAAGTTTTAATAAATTGTTTTACAAATTTTGTTTTCAACAACAAATTTTAATGTACGCGCTTTCGTCACCATTTACCAAAGAATTTTTTAAAAAATAAATAAATACCAGTACCTCTTGCCTAACAAAGAACACAAAGACAAAGATAGGCAGTACAAAGTAAACAATCATAATGACCGATTTAGCTTGTAGTTTTTTAAAAAAATGTATACCATTTTGTTTAAGCTGTCCTATTATTTTTGGGGGGGTCGGCTGCGAGCGGATTATACAATTTTGATACTTTAGGGTCGGCTTATGAACAAACGGGCTATAGAACGAGTATATACGGTATATTACGATTTCAGATATTTTACTTATACGATAATGTAAAAGATCGGTGCATTTTTATTTGAATTACAATGAAACATTTTTTTTAAAAAAACAGGTTTCCAAAATCGCATGAGAACCCTGGCCTGAGCAAAGTAAAGTGCGACTTCAGTGTGAACATGGACTGCGGCATTAAGATCTTAAGTTCCATTATCGTTTTATCTAACTTTTAACATTTACATTTTTTAAAAATGCATTTTTAAAATATTTTTTCCCGATATCAAATACGTAAGGATTGGTGCATTTTTATTTGAATTACAATGAAACAATTTTTTAAAAACAGGTTTCCAAAATTGCATGAGATGCCTTCCTGCAGATGGAGAGCGAAAAAAAAAGATCATCAAGGACGTCGGAGACAACAGAACAACATGAGTTAGAACTTAGCAAAAGGTGAGAACAGGACAGTGTGTCACTTTATTTAGGGTTTATTTAAACTATTCTAGAATATTCTAAATTTTATCATTGCAGAATCACTATTATTTTTTAGCCTGTGATACTGGGACAGGTTTTTAAAAAAGTAATTACCCCATTATTTGTCAAACTTTGAATGTAATATTAGTCTTATTATTCACTTGATTTGGGTAAGATGTAGAATATTCTAGAAGCTTTTGTAATTTTGTCATTGTAATTTTAAAACAGATTTTAATTGGATTCAATTTTAGGTCTTATCCAATTGTTTTTCTGACTGATTTTCAATTTGGTTAACCTTACGGGATAGAATGTCTCAAATATTCTAGAAAATTCTAAATTTTATTTTTGCAACATCTCCATTAATTGTTAGTCTTTTTTATTGGGACAAGTTTTAAAGTTTTAGCCCAAATATTTGCCAGACTATGATTGTACTATACATTTATTATTTACTTGATTCATGTATAATTTAAAATATTCTAGAAACTTCTGTGGTTTTAATTTTTCATTATGTCCGCATTAGTTTATAACAAATATAAATTATCATGGATGTATACATCATACATGCAGTATTGTGGCGAGGGGGGGCAGGGTGGAGGCAAATGCCCCGGGCGGCACTTTGACAGGGGCGGCAAATTCCTAATCGTTAATTAGTTTCTTAAAATGAAAATTTTAAAATAAAAAGGAGTTTTTTTAAAATCGAAATTAAAGATAAGCCAAATAAGAAATTAATAAAAGAAATAAAAGAACTATCCAAAAGCATGTGAACGTTTTTTAACTGCCAAAACTTCAAACTCCTTATTGGATATAAATTCTCATGGTACTAATACTACTGTAAAAAAAAACAGAGGCTAATTAGTATGAGAACATGACACTGACGTGGTGATAAATTCAGAAGCATAACTGGGGTTTTCTGCGCCCTTGCCTAATTCATTTTTTGGCGCCCTTGAGAAATAGGGAAAATACTAAATTATACAGAATAAATTCATTATTGAAGGATTAGCCCTAGGCAACTGCCCCGAAGCCAAGTTGTTGTTACGCCTCTGGATAAATTCATTGATTCTTAAAATTTGACAGGCGCCCCTGTTGTAAAATTGGGGGGAAAAAGCGGGGCGGCGGCAAACTCCTCGTTGTTAATTAGCTAATTGTTAAAACGTGAACATAAATTTTAATAAAAGAAAAGAAAAGCCAAGAGAAAAAAAAAGAAAAGAAGAGCCAAGATAAAAAAATTAACAAAATAAAAACAATATTAAAATACGAGAGCGCTTCTAATGCCAAAACTTTAAACTCGATAATAAATCTAAAGTCTTCTGATAATAATGTTACTGAGCTGGAAAACATAGGGTCTGACAGTATGACAATAATGTGCTGGTATATATAATTGATTCAAGTTTGATTTTAACGTAAGTGAACTGCTGGAAAAAATTGTTGGAGTATTTATATGGCTTATTTTAATTTTAATGTCTTTTGTTTTGTGGCATAAACAAAAATAATGGAAACAATTGCTTATCTAGTGGAATTAAAACGTGGCGCAAATAAATATAAAATATGCGCCAAATTCCTCGTTGTTAATTAGCTAATTGTTAAAACGTAAAAATAAATTTTAATAAAAGAAAAGCCAAGATAAGTACTCAACAATACCAAAGTTTTTTGCAAATGGAAGGAATCAGAAATGGGATAAAAAAGAATAGAAATTATTAAATCCTGGCAAAGTTGAATGTGACTTTTTGAGGTCACAGAGAGGGAAATACTGTTGCAAATAAAGGGAACTGGAACTAAATATTCTGGAACTAATGCATTAGCTTGCAAAGTACGTTCGAGCACTCCGAGAACATTGTTGGAAAAGGGGTAAAAATCTTGTCATCTAAAATTCAAACTGAGCTCATAGCAATTTTATGAGATAAAGTTCACAAAAAACCATCTTTCTTCAATAACAAGATACCAAATATTGTTCCATTGTATTTGATAGCTCTTCATATATTTGACACAAGGATCAAACAAGTCCAGTTGTGTGATATGTAAAGATTAAAAATCAAAAAGTAGACGCTGTAGAATCTTTTAAAGATTTCATTCAAGCAAAAGTGAATCTGCTTACGACATTTCTGAAATGATTTTGAATAAATGATGTTCTTAAAATAATGGACTGCACAGGCCCAACGTGTGTTAATACTTCTTAAGGGCTGGAAAGTATACAAGAGTTCAACAAAGCGCAAAAACATAAAATCTCATGTCAAACTCGTTCAAACAGTTAAACCTAATTTGTTAACATGATACTCCAACTGAAACGAATTCTCCAACTATTTTAGTACACTTGAGCGTTGTTACACATTCTTTTCCAAGTCCATAAACTGTTGGAAATACCTAATTGGTTTTACAAGTAAGGCATTCAAACTTCAGGATACAAAATAGTGAATATACCATGGAGCCATTTTGAGGTACATGTACTTTGTAAGCTATAGAACTGAAAGATGCAGGCAAAAAGCTCAACACACGAACAATCTGAAAGATTGAAACAATCTGATCTTTCTTTACTCAAATTTATGATTATAATCTTTTCAAATAAAAAATTCACTTTGGTAATTACTTTGAAGGTAACGGGAGAGAAGGAATTGTATTGGCTGAGTTTACAAATTGAGATACAGTCGAAACCAGTTAAGTCGACCGTTGGGGTATGAAAAATGGCATAGAGATAACCGATGATCGAGTTAAAATGAAAACCAATATGGCGGCAAAATATTAACATGTGCTTGAAATTTCTTTATGTACGTGTTGTGCGTTAAATAGTGATGGGACGATTAATCAGAATCGTATCGGAATATCGGGAACCTATTTCTTCACTCTTTCCTAAGGTTGTTAAGACCGTTCGTTTTTAAGGGCCGTTTAAGTTTAAATATAACCCTTTGTTGCGTTAGCACAGTTTTTTTTTCCTAGTACATAACTATAACGAATTCATTTACTCCTGCCCGCCATGCGCGCTGTCTTGCGGTGATTCCCAGATTGAGCGATACTGTGCCTTGGAAGGCACTTGCGTGCCTTACAAGCTACACAAATAAGTAACCTACACATCCCCTCATTGTCCCCGAACAATTCTCTTCCTAATCATCTTCTTTGTGTCCGTCACCTCAGCTTACAATTACAATGGACTTAGAATTCCTTCGGTAACTTGATGCTAATCGGACTAACCAACAACAATGGTGTGGGAGATTGATCAGATTGAGAGTGGGGGTGGGTAAACTGTCTGTAGTCTGTTATATTATATATTTTAAAATCTGGGGAGCCTTGTTTACAGTAAGCAGCCTATGATTTTGGTATCGTCCCATCGTTAATAAATGAGAATGTACATGCACATGTTTTTTTTACACAACGGCGTTGCTGTTATTTGTCTATCATGACCTATATATGACTCATGACAAAGCGAACTCTTCTCTATAAAAACGTACACAAATAAATTAGGAACTCCTTTTGAACCATCAACTTTGACACATTTTAATTAATTCTAACCAATAGTTAAATGGCTTTTGCACACGGCCACTTCTTATGAATGAAACAATGAGAACAAAGCAGTAGTAATTGAGTCAAAATGAGGTTGAAGGATGAATGGTTGCCAATGACAACAAGTCTGCACACGGTACATTTTGTTATTCCATACGATCCCCTCAGCTTACAATGGACTTAGAGTGGGGGTGGGTAAACTCTCTGTTTTTTTGCCGTTATTTGTTTGATGCAGCTATCGGCATGCTATAAAAATGTACATACATGTTTGCTAACAACAAAAGGTATATGTGCACCAACTAACAGCAGAAATTTACAAATTTAAAATAAAAACCAACGTCGATTATCGATACAAACTTTTATTATATTCTCCAACATTGCAAACACAAAATTCGCGAGTCATTTCACTCTGACACAGCTCTGAAAAGTATCTGAACGCAAGCGGGCTGTGACGTCAGCAGCACACCATGCAAGGCTGAAATTTGACGCGTGGCCTTGTTGGTTATAAAATAACTAAGAAGAACAAAAGCTGGTGATTGGCATAGTACCAGAAGCAATACAGGCCTGAACGCAAGCGGGCTGTGACGTCACCAGCACACCATGCAAGGCTGAAATTTGACGCGTGGCCTTGTTGGTTATAAAATAACTAAGAATTTCAAAAGAAAAAAGCTGGTGATTGGCATAGTACCAGAAGCAACACAGCGCTGAGAGCTAAATGCAAGAGGGCTGTGATGTCACCAGCAGACCCTGGTGAGGCAGAAAATTTGTCCCTTCCTTTGGTTATAAAAAAATCATAGCTAACATTTTCAAAGGCTGGCGATTGGTCATGGGGATTGAGATAACCAACGTTAAGTGGCAAATTTGACCCTTTTTTGTGCTCGTGTTATGAGGTTTCGGCGACTTAAAAAAATCGAATTAAACGACGAGAAAATGCTAAGACAAAGAGAGAATTTGGCGGTTCCAATAAAAAACGTCGACTTAATAGGGTGTGCGAGTTAACCGAGCTCGAGTTAAGTGGGTTCGACTATAGTTCTAAATCATTGTCTCAATTTACCCATGTTGCTGGGGGCTTTCTGAGTGCTGATGACCTTGAGTCTCTGACGTCCAACGAGAAGGTCGATGATGTCAGTGAAGAGACAGAAGATGTTGAAAGCGTACTCTTGGACATGATACTCCGTGTCGTGGTCCAGCTGTTGAGTTTTTGAAGCTGGCATGAAGCAACGAGTCTCAACCCTCAGACCTTGCTCTGATTGAGTAAAGCCATTGGTGACATCATATTTAATGAATTTTGATTACATGTAGTTGTTTAAATTTTAAAAAAAATTGTTTTATTGTAGTAAATTAATGTTTTACAGGATTTAAAAAATAGAATTAATCTATTACGATGAGAATAACTAATTAAAAAAAAATTGTCAGGTCTTTGTTATGATTAGATACAAGTAATAAAAACTCGAATGAGTATTGAAACGCAATTTCCAACAAAGAATTTCTGATTTTTTAATTCAAGGGAAATCATTCTAGATTACCTTAAAAGTCATTTCAAATCAATAATTCTGAAACTAAACAAAACAATTGCTATCTATAAATGGCTGCTAAAATTACGGGAGGCGAACGAAAAGAGATTTTAAAAAAATTCCTTCTCAAACATTGTTCATAATATTATTAGCTATAGTTTGGCGTTTGTTTCAACCCGGTAGATGTTATGGTTGGCGAGAAATTGACAAAATACTGATATTTTTTCGTGTTTTTTAAAATTTTCCATGAAATCCAGTAAACCTTTTCGGTATTTTTTTGGCCGTTGCACATCCTTGGGACCTCTATATTTGCAAAAGACCCAAAACCTCTATCTGGTACGGTTCAGGAGTAGTCGGATGTGCAAGCTCGAACAGACAGGACAGACATTTCAAATACCGCATTTATCGGCGTATAAGATGCACTTTTTCCCCCTGAAAATAGGGGCGAATGATGTATGCGTGTTAAACGCCGATATAATTTTAAGAAGCCATGTTTTTACAGTATTAACAAGTACCATATACACCATATACACCGCCGATATAATGTACATACCGCCATGGGCGTAGGGAAGGGAGGGCAAGGGGGGCATTTGCCCCCCCCCTACATTTGAGAAAAAAAATGTCATAAAAATGTCATAAAGTTGTTACAATAAAACTGAACTAAATTTCCTGAAATTTTATTACATGGAAGACAGTTTACATTTATCAAACATAATAAAGAATTATATCTGCAAGTATAACTGATTACATTACTGATTGTTCTAAATATTCCAGTTGTTTAACAATTTCTGTAACATTTTCAGCAAAAATCCGCAAGCTTTTATATTTATGTGACCATCTAGTTTCACATAGCAAAGAAACATTTAGAATAAGTTTTCTTTGCTGATTACTTTCTCAGAAAAACACTATAATTGACTTAATTGTTCCTATTGTGTTTCGTACAACATTCACAATATTTAAATCGTTCACAACAAGATTTAGTTTATGTGAACTGCAATGTAAAAATGCTGCTTTTGGGTATTTTTTTCGAATTATTGCTTGGACTCCTCCTTCTTTACCTGCCATTGTAGAACATCTGTAGTATCCTTGACCAACAAGTTTTGTCATATTTAATCAAAATTCGAATGAATTAGTAATAATGGTGTTGGCTAAACCTTCAGCTGTTCTATTAACAATTTTAATATATCCCAGGAATTCTTCTGTGACCATCATTTTCCCATTTTGTTCTTTGACAAATCTAACACCAAGTGACATCTGCTCAATGCCTCCTGAAATGTCATTTGCCTCCTCGGCAAGTATAGAAAATGCAACTGAATTATTTGCTTCACGAACAATGTCTTCACGCAAGAGAGACCCACAAATTTCGATTTTTAGTCTTTTGCGTAGTTGCCGAGATACACTCAGCGGCTACCCGTCAAAACGTCCCCAGACAAATTGTTAACATTTTTTAACAAAAACATTAATTGCATTTTAAGCTTTCGTCAAATTTTTCACCCTTAAAAAAAGTGGTAAAATTGTAAAATTATTTCTTGTGATGTTATTATATTGTTTCTTGTCAACAAACAACCGTTATTGGTACCATTTCGCGTAAAGGCTATTAAATTCACTTTTGTGGTGTTATTATTATTGTTTATTGTTAGCTAAACCTGACACTGAATAGGTAAGTAAAAATACGAATATATTTGATTGTAAATTTTACTATTAGTCCATCTATTAGTCCAGGACCGTTTTGTCGGGTCCGTTATGTCGGAGCCCAATTGTCCGTTTTGTCCGGGGCGTTTTGTTGATAAACCATACTCAGCACTACAAGAACCAATTGACAAACGATTACCAAGAACTTCATCTCCAGATTCAACACGAAACCCTAACAGTTCATACAAATTACCAGAATTTGATTCTGTTCCACTAAGTGCTAAAACATGCATGCAGCAAAATAGGATTGTAGAAATGATGGGACCCTAGTTTGTTGCGATTTTCTTGAATTTATCTTCTAAATGATGAGTCCAACTGCTCATCTATAGAAACTGCTTTGGCTTCCAATAAAGCAAATAAAATTGCTTGCATCTTCATGAGAGCCTTTGTGCCATAATATACTTTGCAGGTTGCTACGTGCATCTTCGTTGAAATCTTTATATTTTGTACATGGTTTGATGACAAATACCCACTGAACTCATAGAATCACTTTTTGCAGAAACAACACGCAATATTTGCAAAAGGCACCTATTAATATTTGCGAGTATACAAGCCACAGTGAATAGTATGAAAACCATGCATATCTAAAAACTAAAATCTCTGTTTCCATCACTGTCAGCTCTAAAATCATAATTTTTATCAAGGGTCCAACAATCACGAATCACTGAAACTTATTTGAAAGGTCGTATGTCCAGACATACCTTCCAATATCCAATTTAGGAAATGAATAAGTGTCAGCCACAATCAAATTAGGAACAGTTGCTTCAGTTGTGTCTGGCTGTTGAACGTGTACTGTTGTCCTCAATGCCAATGATAAGTCATATGCTGCAGACGCCCCAAAATCTTCTGATAACGGCATTTCGGAATCACGCGATTGGTCTACTTTTCGAATTTTTTTAGCCTGTAAAAAAATTTCTGATATCCATCCTTGGTAATCCTGCAGTTTCTACACGTATATTATTTCACAGCAAATTTCAATTTTCTCGTGAGAACTTAAGTTTTTAATTTATTAAATGCATTAATAAATTTTGTATTTTAGCGATTACAGCACTAATTTGTAAGTCTTATTAATTTCTAAGGCTTTTTTCGACCCTTATTTCATACTGAACTTGAATTTAATTGAAAATTGTACCTGTATGGCATTGTCAGTTAAAATAAAAAAAGTGTTGTTTTTTTTGCTTTCTGAGGCAGGAGAACTCGTACCCATCAGATAAAAGTGAAGTAGTGAAGTAAACTGGAGTTGGGTTTTGTGTACGGAGTACAAAAATTTCCTGAAATTTCCTTCTTAAAATGAATGTGCGTGTTATACGCCTATGCGTGTTAAACGCCGATAAATACGGTATATAAAAAACTTAACTGATAAGATCAGTGTAAAATGTTTTGGCCAATAATATTACCTCCATGAACATATAAGGTGGTTTGTGCTGCACCATTCTGAAACACGGCCCAAGACTTGGCAATCACCAGAGGCCTTGAGAACAACAGGCACCATGAGACAACCATGGGGAAAATATTTTTTGGTGAGCTGAAGAGGAACTGGTACTCTCTCTCTGTCAACACTGTGTCTCTGTCAGCAGACTGTGTGAAGTGGGACTGAAAGGAAGGCCGAATGTGATCAGTTTAGGGGCCATCCATATATTACGTATGCAAGGAGGGGGGGTCTTCAATTAACAGATTTTTGCATATGGATGCGTACAGGGGGGAAGGGGGTGTCGACTGAATGTGTACGTACGCACAAATTTAATTTGCATAATACTAAGCCTAGTAACGTAAACCGCTCAGGCTACAAACGGCATTTGAGACCAACTGAATCAAGACTGATATGCAATAATGTTTTATAATTTAATGCAAACGAAATTCTTAACTTTTAATTACTTGGAAGTAATTAATATTTGATTCAGACCAAACGTTCACTCATTGCTAAAATATATCCGTTTGATTTATATTTCCATTTCTTGAAATTAGTAGAAGTTTCTCTTTGGCCCACCGGTGCCTCAGCCGTTAAATATACATAACGGGACGGCGATTTATATATTTTGCATGGCTTTGAATGAATTCATAATCAACGCATATTAATTTGTTTATTTTGTTCTATACTTAACTTTAGTGTTCAAGACAATAAAATTTGAATGCTCTATTGTATTTCTTCAATAATGTTAACATGAAAAACACGATATTACAAAAAAAATACCAAGGTGCTGTCCATAAATGACGTCAAGCGATTTTGGCCGATTTTTACCCCCCCCCAATCGTCATACTTTATCATAAAAACTTAGACCCCCCCACTCCAATAAGACGTCACTAAGATTGACTAAGCCCACCCCTAAAAGCCGTATTTTCTAATTGAAACCTAGCATGTTGCAAATTGCTTTTTATCATTTGAGTATGTATTTAGTGTAAGGCTGCACTCTAATATCCTAATACGCGTGAAACCATTGAAAACGTCCTTAAATAAATTGCAAGCAAATCAAATATTTTAGTGGAACTTTTATTTAAATTTGCGTATCTTGATGTGACGTCATATTTCTTAAACACCCCCCTCACCCTCGTCACAAATTCATGACCCCCTCCCCTATGCGCGCGAAGTCATTTAACAACGGCCCCAAAGAGTAAAACCAATATCTTTTGACTAGGGAACAGCCGGATAGGGTTTTTTACTATTTGCCGAATCCGGATAGTTTGGCGCTAATATTTGCCGGATCCGGATATCTCCACTTTTAAGTTTAAGAGCTAATAGGGTGTACTTTACTAATTTATATCTAGTATTTAACACTATTTATTAAAATATTTATTATCCAACAAATGGATAGTAGCTGCTATCTAAAATGACGGTTTGTGACATTATCAACGATGAACATTTTACAATGAATTGAATGAACAAACTTGAACGAAGTTCAACGAACTTTGTAGTGTGTACCAAGCAAACAGTGTTGTACTGAGTGTGTAGTGTGGTGTAAAAGAAGTCGTGATCTAGAGCCGTAATAAAAACTTTTCTTTTATTCAGACGATTCACGTTTAATATTTTGTTAGTTAACTTAATTTGTTATCTTACTGAGTAAAGTAATATCTATACTTGTAACTTTTTAATTTAATATTTTTTTCTCGTATTGAAATTGATTGTTTTACTATATTTTGCATGGCTTTGAATGATTTCATAATCAACGCATATTAATTTGTTTATTTTGTTCTATATTAATAATTTAATATATAACTTAACTTTTTACTTAACTTATTTTGTATAATTATAATATTCACAATAGACTAGAGTTTTAAAATTATATGGCTGAATAAGATATAACACGTAAGACAAGCAACATGTTTATTTTTAAGTTCGCAAATCAAATCACAATTGCAACCGTCATTTAAAGTTCAACTGAAAAAACAACAAAGAATAAAAAATTATTACAATGATATAACTTTTATCATAAAAGTACAGTCGAACCCGGTTAAGTCGACGGCGTTAGGGTATGAAAAATGGCGTCGAGATAACCGATGTTCTAGTTAAACGAAAACCAATATGGCGGCAAAATATTAACATGTACTTGAAATTTCTTTGTGTACATGATGTGCTTTAATTAGTGATAGGACGATTAATCGGAATCGCATCGGAATATCGGGACCCTAATATTTCTTCACTCTTTCCTAAGGTTGTTAAGACAGCTAATTTTTAAGGACCGTTTAATTATAACCCTTTGTTGCGTTATTGCTGTTTTTTTCCCTAGTAAATAACAAATTCAGCTACTCCTGCCCTGCCACGCCGGGTCCGTTGGTGACATCGTGTTTTCCTCTCGATCGAGATAACCAAAAGTTAAATTGCAAATTTGGCCCTCTTTTGTGCTCGAGGTATTAGGGTTCGGCGACTTAAAAGAATCGACATAACTGATGAGAAAATGCTAAGAAAAGAGAGAATTTGGCGGTTCCAATAAAAAACGTCGTCTTAATAGGGTCCGCGAGTTAACCGTGGTCGAGATAAGTGGGTCTTACTGTACATTGCAATAATTTTATCACCCCTCCCCACCTCTACCAACCAAAATAAACTCCTCATTGGTTTAACTTATTATTTTAAAAATCAATCACAATAATGATAACTTGTGCCATTTAATATTTTATTTAAGTCTTATTCAAAATCATTAAATCAAAAATAAACAACTGCAATGAAGTCATCATAAAAAAGTTGTTCCTACCATTTCTACAGGCACAGCTCCAATGCCATTGGTTGTGCAGTAAAAATACATGGGATCATCTTTACGGGGACGCAGTCTCTTTATCTCCATGACACCCATACAATACAGAACATGACTCAAGATATCTAACTGAAGATATAAACAAAAATAGGCTTAATTTGTCTTTCAGCCAAGACAGAAAAAAAACTTCTCTCTCTAACATAAGCCTAAACCCTTGTTTATCATGTTTAATCCTTTCAAAACTACCCTCATAAGAATTTTCATGAAGTATAATTCTTCAATCATAAATTGAATATTTTTGTAGTTAAAGAAACTTAGGACCTAAATACCTTTATCCAACATTATTAGACCCGTGTGACATGAAATAAAAAAACTTTAGCAACCATTAGTCAGATCACCCAATACAAAACATTATTCAAAATAAGATAAAATAAAGCAATTTAGATATTAAAAATATCATATATTTATTGTGATTTTGATAACATACACAAAGTTCTAGGACACAAACATTAACCTATGAAAATTTTGTTTCATATTAATTGCCTGATCAACTTTTTAATGAGTATTCAAATATTTGAAAAACCTTGACAGGGTGAAGACATGAAAGTCAAAGCGATAAGTTATGAGGCACAACTGTACAATACTACTGTATATAGTTTTGTTCTAACAACCAGCTTTTTGATAGCAGATTGTTCAGATTATCAGTACTTTTATTAAGCTGTAAATTTTATGATATAAAATAAAACTCTAAATCAATGCATGAATTTTATAAAATTAATTCATTAGTTGTTATATATTAACATATGCAATCTCCTATATGGAGAACTGGCATCGGGAAAGAGGAAGACAGGTTGCCCACATCTACAATTTAAAGATGTCTGCCAGAGAGACATGAAAGCAGCAAGAATAAACACAAGTGACTGGGAATGCAAAGCAGAAGACCGATCTACGAGGCGCACAGTTGTAAAAGAGGGCGTCATAGTAGCCGAGGAGTGAAGGATGGCGGAGGCTACAGATAGAAGAGCTAGGAGAAAAGCCAAAACATTGGGAAGCACAGAACTCGTGTGCAAAAGACTGTCACTCAAGGATAGAACTGCTCAGCCACACTGGGAAATGCAACCCAAACCAACGGTGATGCACCATCGTTTCTCGAGACAGAAGGATGCCGATGATGACATTTAACATTTTTTTTATTTTGGATTGTAGCTCAGTATTTATTGAATACTAGAAATAAACTGCCAAGCAATAATGAAAGACTCCCATAAACCCCACAACCCCCTCTCCCATTACCTTTAGGCCAAACATACTTCTTACATGCCCATCCTTGATCTTTTAAAATATTATGCACCATACTTTACATTTTGACACCAAAGATTTCTAACATCAATATTTAGATTTCCATAAAACAAAAGAAACTGTGGTAGCATTCACAATAAAATTCTGTATGGGACCCATCCACCAAAGAAAACATTTGATGAACTAGAAAAAATTCAAAAAAAAAGCCGCCAGATTCATTACAGGAGAATATTCAAAATTGACAAGAGTAACACCATTAAAACTTGAAACACTAGAGTATAGAAGGACAAAGAGCAAAATAGTAATAACAAATAAGACGATTAATTCTGACTTGGAAATACAACACAAAGATAATCTAATACAACCCTCAGATAGACACTTTTCTTATTCCATATCCAAGAACAAACATATACTAATTCTCGTTCTTCCCATCTGGATTTCGGACGTGGAATGGGTTGCCTGAGGAAACCAGGATAACCAACACTCTATCAACATTTAAAACTCTAATAAAGATGCAAGACTAGGCATAAACCATGGATGAGGATAAGACACAATAATCTTCTGAATAGAAGGATCATCTGTAAATGATAAGATAAGATAAGAAGCAACTGAGATGTTACCTTGAGAATAATAATGAATTAAGTATTTTAATTTAAATGCTCAACTCCATTTTACACAGCATATTTATTACTTTAATATTTAACTATTATAATATATTTTATTAAATGCATCAAAAAATCTTTAAAATATATAACTGTTTTTTAGTTATTTTTTGAAAATTTGGTAAGTCATCTGCATTATATTACACATCAAACACACCCGAGTTATTTATAGAACAAAAAACTTAAGCTGTATGATCTTGAAGCAAGTCGAGAAATTTATATTAGTTTCCAACCCAAACTTACTTTACTTTGACTGAAAGTTTTGGCATCTGGAATTATTTCTGTGACATCACTCCATATTTTGGTCTTTTCTCCAACGGCAGGGTTTATGTTGCCTGAGAGTGTGTTGGGGAGAATCATGGACATATGAATGAGAAACTCAGCAAAGTGCAAGTCTATTGCAATGATTGTTCTTTGCATTTGGACCCAAAACAGGCGACCCTGAAAAGAATGCAGTATATTTAGCATAAGAAGTAATTTTATATTGTAATTTAACTTGGATATAGACTTTGAGCAATGTAATTTTAAAACAAAATTTCACTTGTGTATCCAGTTTTATCATAAAATACAACTTTCTCAAAATTGCTAGAAAACTGTAATGATATTCAATTAATATTAATATTAGTACATTTAGAACCATAGAGTCTGACTTAGATAAATGTTATTAGTATTTTCTAAGTTGTTAACCTTAGCCTGCAAATATTGAACTGCTGCCTCAAAAACTTTGCCATTTTGTCCCAGTTGTTCTCCAACCAAGTCCAACAAATTATCAGCTTCCAAAAGTTTCTCTTCAGATAACTTTTCTGTGATCTTCTGTAATCCAAGAACAACAGATTCATCTAGAAGGTAGTAATTCTTGTGATCAGCCAAGTCTGTCTCACACACTTTGACAATATGTTCCATCAAGTCTTTGTGACCCTATGCATTGAAAAAGATGAGGTGAAAGAATGATTATGTATAATATTATCAATTTCAATTGTATCAGTGAAACAATTTTCGAAATTTTTTTTTACAAACATGGTTATATTTTAAACATTAAGCTATGATATGACAGACAATTTTAACTTTTAAGATTTGTTCTATAATGACCCATAAACTGAAGATGCTGCCAAGTTCTAATGTAAAATCGTTTCTTTTTTAAAAGTTTATATCTAAATTAAATGCAAAGTATCAGCTGTAAAATAACAGTTAATTGATATAAAGGGTGAAAAAGCAGAAAACAAAATAAAAGCATATTAATAGGTCATTTATTAATTCATTAATTTATTACTTATTTTAAAAATATTACCTCCCCTGAAGATACATCAACTGTCATGAACTTTAACCTTAATTTAGCATTATGGGAAAACCTTTCTAGACACTCTTTTTGCCAACAGAGTTGAGCATAGAGTTCCTGCCCTTGAAAATCCATCAACTTTTGATTACTGTGCAAAAAAAAAGAAACATAAGTCCATTTCAAAATTTTTATTGAATTCTACCAATTTGACACAAAACAAAATAAGTTTAAAAAAAAATAAGTAATAGTTATTCTAAATAACATAAAAACATTTACATGAAAAAAATGTTGTCTATTGGTGTAATGTAACAATTTCTTAACAACTAAGAAGTTGCATAACGATCCGTAGCTTAAGAATTTAGCTGTACAATAGACATATCAGCCAAGTGAGGTAGCATTTAGTAGGTGGTTAGCCCTGAGTAACAACATAAAAGTACAATTTCAAAAGTGATTCAACTTTTGATTTAAAAAAAATAAATCCTAGTTAAATCTCTGAATTAAAAGTTATCTCTCCATTTATATTAATAAGTGGGGGAAAAAAGCAACAAGTTATCCAACCTTTCCATGAGCTGAATCTGCTGATCTATCAAAGAGACAACAGGAAAATCAAGGCCATCATTCAGAACCTGTTGAAGCAGTTGTAGTCTGCTTTCCAGATTAGATCCCCTGTCTTGCACACCAACCAGTGTCAGTCTACAACCTTCTACAAATGAGCTCTCCTCTGTTGCTATCTGAGAGTGATTTAGGTGAAAATTATGCATCATCTTCACCAGCTCATAAAAGTTTTCAAATATGCATCAAGTCAAATAGTATCATATAAAAAACTAATCACTTGTTTGCATAAAGAGTGTGAAGATTAACTAGTAATAAATTAGTCTTGACTCACTCATCAAAAACAATAACGCTCTATAGCAATATTTGTAATGATTCTTAACAATTTTGTTTTTGGGGCTCAGATACAAACATAACTAAATCTGCATTTGATATGTTTTAGCCAAAAAGGATTTTTTTTTAAAAAGAAAGACAAAAAGACATATATGTTTATGTCTCCTGAAAATGGACAGCAGAGAAGTATTTACCTTCCTGGTGTTAATCTCTATATTCCCGGGCTCCACACCCAAGTACAAGTCCTTTACGATGACTTCATCATATTCATCATCTAGGTTTATAGCAGGAAAAATACCATCTGACAGGTATTCAAAGTCTACTTCATGGATCTTTCAAGAAAAGAGAGGATATGTAACAAAAATGTAGTACTAAATAATTTGATGACATACTTTACTTTTCTAATTTGTTTTGAAATTTAAAATAATCCAAATAATTTATTAAAAAAAGAAAACGGATAGTTTATGGATTAAAAACAATACCAAATTCTATAAATCTTCCCTCCCCACACACAAGTCAGATGGTACATGGTAAATGATTTTTATTAAATTTGGTAAACACTGAATACAAGTTTTTGGAAATGAACTCTTAATTACAAACCAAAAGAATTATTCTTCAACATTAATAAAAACTGAATTAAAAAATCAAGTCTAAGGTTTACAATGGAAACTTAATACAACCTATTTTTTGAAAACAAAATATCATGGGTAAATTAGGGCTAAATAACAATTATAAAAAAACTTAATTTATCAATGTAGTGACTAAAACAATTTACAGAAGCACTAGGAGATAAAATGCTAAAATTATTTTCAAAATAGTTTTTGTTTGCTAAATTCAGGAAGCCCATTCATGACATTATTTGACATTAGGTTTGTAAAATGTATTTTTCTATAAAAAAACTGAAAAGCTATGCTATTAAAAATCAAGGATAATGGCTAAGGGGCCATCCATATATTACGTACGCACAAAATTCGTATTTTTTACCCCCCCTCCCCCTGTTGCATCCTGTACATTTTCCGGACATGTGTACGTACAAATTCGCTCACCCCCCCCCCGGTTAAAAGAAAATTTAAGCCGAGTCAGAAAGAAGATATTGGTTTTACTCTTTGAAGACGTCCCTAAATGACGTCACACGCCTAAAAAGGGGGCGGGGGAGAAGGTCACGCATTTGTGACGAGGGTGAGGGGGGCGTTTAAGACATGTGACGTCACATCAAAATGCGCACCAAAATATTTGAAAATGCCGCTTTATTTTTGGGGGGGGTGGGGGTGTCAAAGCTTTGCGGCCGTCCATTAATGACGTCCCGCGATTATAGACGATTTTCATTCCCCCACGTCACGCGTCGTCACTAACAGTTAGTTACGCCATAAAAATGTTTCAAATCACTTTTTTGTCATTTATGTTTAAGCATGTATTTAGTGTTAGGCTGGACTTTAATATCGTAACACGCGCGAAGCCCATGTAAAACGTCATTAAATAAATTGTAAACAAACAAATATTTAATTGCAACTTTTATTTTAAGTTACGCGTTTTGATGTGACGTGACATTTCTTAAACTACCCCTCCCCTTCGTCACAAATGGTCGACCCCCTCCCCCTCTAGGTGCGTAACATCATTTACGGACGGCCCTGAGAAGGGGCCATCCATAAATGACGTCACGCGAATTTGGTAGATTTTTCACTCCCCATCCTCACAAAAACTTAGACCACCCCCTCCAATATGACGTGACAAAGCTTTGCGCCCCCCCCCCATAAAGCTGTACTTTCTATTTGAAAAAGAGAATGTTTAAAATCACTTTTTTGTCATTTCAGTATTTATTTAGTGTAGGCTGGCATTCTAATATCGCAACACGTGTGAAGTCATGTTAGACACCATGTAACAAATCAAATATTTAAGTGGAACTTTTATTTAAAGTTGCGAGTTTTCATGTTACGTCACAGTTCTCTAACCACCCGCCCCCACAAGTCACACATCGTCACAAATATTTAGACAACGCTTTCCCCTAGGTGCGTGAAATCGCCGTCCCGTTGTGTGTTTATAACGGCCAAGGCATCGGTGGGCGAAAGAGAAACTTCATCTAATTTCAAGAAGTGTATATATAAACCCGACGGATATATTTTACTCATGTGTTAACGTTTGGTCTGAATCAAATGTTAATTACTTCCAAGCAATAAAAAGTTCACAATTTCGTTTGCAATAAATTATATAACATTATTGCATATCAGTCTTGACTCAGTCGGTCTCGAATGTCGTTTGCAGCCAGAGCGGTTTACGTTAATATGCTTAGTATTATGCAAATTAAATTTGTTGTGCGTACGTACACATTCAGTCGAGACCCCCCTCCCCCACTCCGTACGCATGCATACGCAAAATGCCGAAAATATAAGACCCCCCCCTCCACCCTCCTTGCGTACGTACTATATGGATGGCCCCTAATCTGTATGTGTAAATAAATAATATGGGAAAGAAAGACTTTATTTGAAACTGGAACAAATCATGTGATACTGGATAGGTGACCAATTAGAATCAACCACAGTTGCCCCTTAACTCTTCACTTTATCGATTGACTCACTTTCTGTTTATTTAAAGTGAAATAAAATTGGAGCACTTGTTGATTTTCCAAAGAACCATCCTCTCTAAATTTGGCTCTTTCTTCATTAAAACCACAACCAACAACTGCACCTTCAAAGAACACAAAAGTATTTTCTGCGTTTGGATCCAGGTGACTTGGTTTTCCTGATGGACCATTGTAGAGCCTGCAGGAAAAGATGATGTTGCTGAGTTGATATAAATTAAGGATTTGTCTTTAAAACATTTAGTGAAATATTATAATCTTTACAAAATCGCATCCAAGCTAAATTTAGGCTAAAGTAAATTTTACTGGTGAAAAAATGGACTGCATTTTACCCGTTTTTACAACACATATTGTAAGATACTCACACTAAAATGATAACTAAATTGTCTACAGGCTATTAAGTTGACTTATCTAATACAGTTAAAAGGAATATTTATAATTAGATATTTCCTATTTTAAAAAAAATGAACCCCACATGATGTAAAATGTAATACTCACTGCCCATTATCCCCATGAAATCCTAATGAGCCTGGCAGCCAGCCAAGCATTGTGTTAATTGGGTAATCTTTATGGGCAAAGCCAATGCTGACATGTTGATTTTCAGACAGATTTTTAATCTCCATTTCAAAGTAAGTAAGTGCCTTGTTGAATGGTGTCTTTGACATAAATAAGCCAAAAAATTCACTTTCATCAAATTTTCTGCAATAAAAATTATTTTGAAGCATAACAAATATAATTTATCTTATTAAAGCTTTTATGGTAGCTGCACAATTTTATGTATAATAAAACTTTTGTGTTTTACCGTATTTATTTAAAGGATAATCTAGTAACCCAAGCTTATGTGTGTAAATAAATATTTTGACATACATATAACAAACCAGAAACTAAAAATGCAATGTTTTAATTAAAATAGTTTTACTATGCTATTTTGTGTGGAAAATAATTTGTATTTGTGCCATCTTCAAAATTTTTGTCAATGAAGCCTATGAAAAATTATAAAAATTAAAAAAAAACTCTTCTCTCACTTGACTTTCATTGTTTTTAATGGGTACAAATCTAATTAACTGTACTACCCTATTAAAAGTATTATTCGATGATACATTTTTAAAATCCTTTTTCAATAAATATTTTTGTTAAAAATTTTGAAAACTCTATACTCGTTAAATTTCCTTAATTCCAACCTGTAAACAAGTTTGCCACCATCAAAGACATTGATGAAGTTTGATCTCCCAAAAGTTAGAGAATTCATAACTGGAGGCTGAAAAATATAAAATGACAAATGATATTTATACCCAATTTATAACGTACAATATGTGAATCATACATCATGTGTCAAGTAAAAATAGCTCTTTTTAAATCCCTTATATTAACTTCACCGCCTTGTCTGTCTGTCGTGGTCCCACCCGCAGAAAAACAAAAGTAAAAAATGACCCACTTCCCGCAATCCTATCAAGCTGAAATTTTGCACATAGACTATTGTCACCCAACAATGCATTCTATCAAAATTTCAGATCGATCAAATGTAATGTAATTAAATTAATGAATTTTTAGATTATCTCTATGTATCTCTATGTAGCATGTAAATGTTTGTGCTAGTCTGTCGCGCGATGCGTATTATGTTGAACATACTATTTAATATTTTCCTGTTGCGCAGTGCGGTGTACATTATTTAAAATACTTTTATAATATTTTCCTGATTTGTAAATGTTTATGCTAGTCTGTCCCGCAGTGCATATTATATTGAACATAATCAGTACTTTAAGTTATGTCTCATATATAAGGGATTTAAAGTAAAAAACGGGGTTGTTTAATTTGATATTTTACTTCCATAACAACAAGTACTATTCAGATTATTCTATAAAATTAAAAAAAATATATTGCATACAGTAACAACCATGCTTGACAGAGAATGTGGTGCACAATTTAGTTGAGACAGAAATTTCAAATTTTTTTTAGATCAAAGCCTTTCTAATGGAGCTGCACAATATATATAAAATTCATAAAATTTTCTTCTTCTTAATTTGAATTTGCAAGCATTCCTCTTTCAGCCACCGACTGCACCCCCCCCCCTTTTTTTTTCTTCTTCAAATCATTGTCTACCATTATACTTATTAGTTTAAAAGTAGAGATATCTTGCCATTTGCCATGCACTTAAAATCGCATTTTAATTCCTAGAAATATTACTGGATACTTTTTTAGCATGCCTTAAACTTTATAGCAAAAGTATTAAACATTGTTCAATAAACATTTATAGTCCTTTTCATAATATTTTATACACAACATTACAAGTTTATTTACAGAGCTCTCAATAAGACGTCGATAACTTACAGGTAGAGAGTAGGGTGGATGAAAATTGAGTATCTGAGCTTTTGTTCCAACCCCTCTCATCCCAAGCATGAAGACAAAACGAACTCCTTCCTCTGTTCCAGTCAAGTTGGTTTGAACAGTTACCATCTATTTTTAATTTGCGAAAGTAATTTTAACAAAGTATCAATCATTAAGTCTCAAATATTCACATTTCATTTAGTAGTTTATACTAAATTGGGATAGTATGAAACTTACTAAATAAAAAAAAACATTTAAAGGAGAAATTCCAGTGTTATATTTAGATTTTCAACAAGAACATTTAATAAGTGTTACTTATGACATCACAAATTTTAATTTTTGGCTTTAATCGAAATTAAAGATCAATTAATCGTAAAGTTTTCAAAAGTTAACGATTAAATATAAATTAATCGTTAACAGCCTTATAACAGATACTATATTGTGGTAATATAAATAAATAGATCTTTCTTTAAAAAAAAGAATGAAAATCAATATGAATGCACATACCCTGGAACTATATTTTTCATTTGCAAGAAAATCAGACACAAACTTATCAGATTAAACAGATTTATGTTTTCAAATCATTAATAATCACAATCAGCAAGCCTCGGCTACCTCCAGTCTCAGCCGAACACCAGCCTCAGCCTCAGTGGCGTAGCAAGGGGGGCAGGGGGGACATATGTCCCCGGGCACCACGTTAGGGGGCACCAAAATGAGTATTAAAACTAATTATTTGATTTTATTTTTATGTAAACTCATGTATCCCAAATACTTTGCAAGATTGAATATTGGAGCTCCAAAAATATCTTCATTACAAACCAGTTGCCAAGCATGATTTTGGCACCCCCCATTCAGCATTAAGGGGTGCCATTCTACTCATAAACAAATGACACATCCACAATGTAGGATTGCTGATGGCGTTTTTTTTAAAACTGTGAGTTGCTGGGAGTGAGACTAGGGGATCAGTAGTAGACAAAGGCAATTGTATTAATAGAACAGACAGAGACGACACTAAAAGCAACCTCATACTGTATGAGGATAACTGTCGTTTCGATCCATTTGAATTCCACCATTGGATTATACTTAACTTATTAATTTGTTATCATGTTTTTTTAGAGCAGTTGAAAGTATTTGTTTTTCTCTCATTCAACAACTCGTTGGGAAGAATTAAAAAGAGTTGTGCCAATCACAGTCAAGAGGGAGTCTCAAACATGCTGGAGTGCATGATCAGAAGCTGTTAAAGCTACGTATTTATGAAGGATTAGATGAACAAGTAGAGCTGTTGGAAAAATTATCAGAAGATGCAACTATGACGCCCGAAACCAGAAGTGATGCAGAAACTTTGCTGGCAGGTATATTAAACTTTAACTTCCTAGTTTTGTTTCATTTCTGGAATATCATACTTAAGAAAATTGATCGTGTCCAGAACAGTTGCAGGATCCTACTATGACTAACAAGGAAGCAGCATCTGATCTTGAATCACTGGAGCAAGAACTTGTTAACATTCGTGATAATTTGAGCCAGATTGCAATGGAAAAACAAGATGCATAGCTTGGGGAATTGAGGTTGACAGAAGGATTAGACGACATCGGAGAATGCCTGGAGAATATGCAAGAGATGCAGAACTTTCTGCAGAAGAAGAAGTTGCACGTGTTATGAACAGCATAATTGATAGACTCCAACAGGAGATATCAATACGGTTTTTACATCTAAAAATACCAAAAACACAAAATTTGGATTTTTAATAGACTTCTAAAATCTTCTCGATGAGACAAATGTCGATACACTTCGTCAAAATTGCTTTTGGAAATTTCTACGACACTGACGTCAATGTTCACGAATTGTGCACAGACATCGGAGACTGCAAAATGCTGCTCAGTACCCGGACTGAAAATCTACCGGAAACTCCTTTGGATATTCTTGGTTTTATTGTTTCATATGGAGATAACTTATTTCCGAATCTGTGCATTTCACTGCAAATACTTCTACTTGTAACAATTGCTGTTCCAATTGCAAGCTGTGAGCTGTCCTTCAGCAAACTAAAGCTTATTTAGTCTTATTTACGTGCTTCAATGGGACAAGATCGTCTGAGTGATCTTGCACTCCTTAGCATCGAAAGAGAAACACTTGAAAATATTAATTTTGACAATGTGATTGACGAGTTTGTGACAGTCAAATCAAGGAGGATCAATTTGCTGTAGACTATGTCTATTCCAGTCATGTATAATTAGTAGAGCATATTCAAATGTTTTTCAAATAAATTGTTGACAATCGCATAGACAATTATTAGTTGGTATTCTGTATTCATTAAAAACCAGATGCTTCGAAAATGAACCATATAAACCGTAAAATTGTAAAATTTTCTTGGCGGCTCAATGAGCCCTCAGAATCTGTAGGTCCGAGAATGGGACTAGACTTTGTGTCATGTCCCTAGGGTGCATATGACCCTAGCTGCGCCACTGCTCAGCCTACGACCAGCCTAACACTACCATCAGCCTCACACTACCACCAGCCTCACACTATCATCAGCCTAACATTACCATCAGCCTCACACTAACACCAGCAACAGCCTACCACCAGCCTCACTCAACCACCAGGATCACACTACCACCAGCCTCAAACTACCACCAGCCTCACACTACCACCAGCCTCAGTCTACCACCAGCCTCACACTACCACCAGACTCACACTACCACCAGCCTCACACTACCACCAGACTCACACTACCACCAGACTCACACTACCACCAGCCTCACACTACCATCATCCTCACACTACCACCATCCTCACACTACCATCAGCCTCACACTACCATCAGCCTCACACTACCACCAGCCTCACACTACCATCATCCTCACACTACCACCAGCCTTACACTACCATCAGCCTTAAACTACCATCAGCCTCAGCCTACCACCAGCCTCAGCCTACCACCAACCTCACACTACCACCAGCCTCACACTACCATCATCCTCACACTACCACCAGCCTCACACTACCATCTTCCTCACACTACCACCAGCCTTACACTACCATCAACCTCACACTACCATCAACCTCACACTACCACCAGCCTCAGCATAACATCAACCTCACACTACCACCAGCCTCACACTACCATCATCCTCACACTACCATCATCCTCACACTACCACCAACCTTACACTACCATCAGCCTTACACTACCATCAGCCTCAGCCTACCACCAGCCTCAGCCTACCACCAACCTCACACTACCACCAGCATCACACTACCATCAACCTCACACTACCACCAGCCTCACACTACCATCATCCTCACACTACCACCAACCTTACACTACCACCAACCTTACACTACCATCAGCCTTACACTACCATCAGCCTCAGCCTACTACCAGCCTCAGCCTACCACCAACCTCAGCCTACCACCAGCCTCAGCCTACCACCAGCCTTACACTACCACCAGCCTCACACTACCATCAACCTCACACTACCACCAGCCTCACACTACCATCAGCCTCACACTACCATCATCCTCACACTACCATCAACCTCACACTACCATCATCCTCACACTACCACCAGCCTCACACTACCACCAGCCTTACACTACCATCAGCCTCAGCCTACCACCAGCCTCACACTACCACCAGCCTCACACTACCACCAGCCTTACACTACCATCAGCCTCAGCCTACCACCAGCCTCACACTACTACCAGCCTCAGCCTACCACAAGCCTCACACTACCACCAGCCTTACACTACCATCAGCCTCAGCCTACCACAAGCCTCACACTACCACCAGCCTCACACTACCACCAGCCTTACACTACCATCAGCCTCAGCCTACCACCAGCCTCAGCCTACCACCAGCCTCACACTACCACCAGCCTCACACTACCATCTACCACACACTACCACCAGCCTCACACTACCATCTACCACATACTACCACCAGCCTCACACTACCATCTACCACACACTACCACCAGCCTCACACTACCATCTACCACACACTACCACCAGCCTCACCCTTTCACCAGCCTCACTACTACCAGCCTCACACTACCACCAGCCTCACACTACCACCAGCCTCACACTACCATTAGCCTCACACTATCACCACCCTCACCTTACCACCAGCCTCACCCTCACCCCGCCTCAGCCTACCAATTTTTGGTTGACGTAGAAATCCACTTGGACTTCATCACAAGCCTCAATGGTATCACCTTCACCCAGCAGGCTGACAACTGCAGAGATCAAGTCACCATTTTTCCACACATACTCTTCACCACTTGAGGGTGGTGTACCTAAACCACTTTGTATGTAAACTCTGTTTTAAAATTACAATTTCCATATTTAGTTATAGGCATGATAAAATATCATTTATTATTTATTTTTTACAATTTAAATTTTTTTAAATCATTTCTGGCCAAAAATATAAAGATAATTTTTAAAAATACATCAAAATATACTGTATTTATTCGTGTATAGCGCGCACTCGTGTATAACGCGCACCCTAAATTTTTGGGTTAAAAATTGGTATAAATTTTGTTTCACTTTCTCCCAGCTCAGACCAATGATTTTCAGTGACAAATGTTGAAAACGTGTGACAAAATATTTATTGACAACATACCATGGTAAAGTAAACTTCCTGTATAAACACAATTTCATCTCGAAAGTAAACAAACCTGGCGGACCAAAATTTCCTCTTCAAATTTGAAATATTTATGGAGCCTGTGTAAGACCTCGTGTATATCGCGCATCTACCCTTTTTGTAGTTGTTTTCTGTATAAAATTGTGCGCGCTATACACTAATAAATACGGTAATGAATTAGTATTTTATAATCAATATGTTTTAAAGCAAAAAAGATTTAATGTGAAATTGAATTACCTTCCATCATCTCCATGGAAACCAATTGACCCGTTGTTTATACCCGGGTGACAATCTGTGTCATAATCTTCAGGCCCTAATCCCATGGTGATGACTCCTGAGTCACTTGGATTCACAACTTTGATTGTGAAAGTGTTAAGATCTCTAGTGATGGTCTCCTGGCATAGAATAATTCCAATTTCATCCGAAAGCTCATACGACTCCTGGTAACTGTAAGTGATTAGAAATATATGAAGCATTTCATTCTTATGAAATCCCTTTTTTTCTTATTTATCACTGATATTAGCTAATTATACAAAGGCATTCTTAAAATTGAAATCTAAAAATATGCTTAGCAAAAAAGAGAAACAAATATTGATTTAAAATCAAATTGAGCCCTATAAGAATAACCTAAATTGAAATTTCTCTCCCCCCCCCCAAAACCACATTACACTGTAGATAGAAAATAATGTAAACTAAAATACAAGCACAATTTTTCAAAAAAAACATGTAACTCTCAAATATTCTTGGGTTTTTTCCCTTTTTTCTACCTGATTTAGGTAGTTACAGGAATTTTTTTTTAAATGAATAAAACCACAAATAATTATGCATTTTTGTGTTCACAATTAAATTACAGTCGAACCCACTTAACTCGAGCCTGGTTAACTCACCAACCCTATTAAGTCGACGTTTTTTATTGGAACCGCCAAATTCTCTCATTGTCTTAGCCTTTTCTCATAGGTTAATTCGCATTTTTTAAAGCAAATATCAGTTTTGATATTAATGTGGTAATCTTTTTAACTTGCAGGAAAACTGTCACTAAAAGACCGAACTCAAATTTGAGGACCAATTAATCGCCCGGTATCTTTGCTACGTCAAATGACTCTCGTAATATAAATAGTAACAATAACAGTCGCGGCCTTGACTTTGATCATTGTTCATATCATACACGCACGCACTGTGTGTTAGCTCTCGTACAGTGCCTCGACAACTAAGCAAAGTAAAAATTTATTTTATTACTCAGCCGTAGACAAACTAAACTAATAGTGATGACGTGTATATTATTTATAGACCGGAATAGTAAGAAAACGCTTTGATGTCATGGTCGCTTCGTATTGGTTCTGGTATTCTGTGTAACACAACAAAATATTAACTCCACGTAATAGTAATAGGCTTATAACTTATACCGAAGATACAGCTAACCGGTTAACGTTAACAACCTTATCATGTACACAAAGAAATTTCAAGCACATCTTAATATTTTGCCGACATATTGGTTTTCGTTTAACTCGATCATCGGTTATCTCGACGCCATTTTTCATACCCCAAGGCCGTTGACTTAACCGGGTTTGACTGTATCTATCTAATGATAGCAAATTTAACTCTATTGTGGTAATGTAGCTTGAACTGTAATTTTTTTAATGAATTTTTTTTCATTTAAATTTTGTACAGAAAATCTCAACATGTCACAAACTGTATGAAGGAAAAAAATAATTGTTTGTAGCCAGCATAAAATCTTTATTATAGCCATCAACAGTATCCATTTCTACATGGCATATAAAAAAATTCAAAGCATTTCGCTCATATTTAAAAACTTTAGACAATTTTTAAATGAGTATCCTTACATTCATAAAATAGAGCCATTTTTTCCTTTATTACAAAAATTATAAATTTTAACATGGAATAATTCTAAAACTAAGCCTTTATTGTCAGAACATAACAAAATATTATTTTTATAATCATTATTATCCTAAAAAATCATTTTTCATTTGATAAAACATTGAAAACTATTAAATATGATATAAAATAAGATGATTTCTCTGCACTTGATAACAAGAACAAATTTAGTTTAAAAACACACTTTAGTGAACATATTTTTCTTTGTTCATAATCTTAAAATAAGTTAATAATAGTAATATATTTAATTATTATTTTTAAAATGTTTTTCGGTTATGAGTGGTATACGGTTACGAGTGGTCAGCCGAATATATTTGCCTAATCATATCTATCTTCTTTCTTACCGGTATCATTCTCTCCTCAGTTGAATGTTGGGTCTAGAAAGATATAGTTTCATTCACTTTCTTCTAGAACCATTGGAATATATATATCACTTCACTGATTTTTTTTGTTTACCTCAATATTCCTTTTTGAACATTTCAGAAATATAAAATTTAAAGTCTAAAATTTGAACCGTCTTGCACATAATCCTTTGAATAATAATAGTTCATTCCCTTATCTAATTGCACAAGTCCCATGTTCCTTAGCATGTCCATGATAAGATTAAATGAGTTTCTGAACATTGTTGACTTAGGGAGGTGCATGGTAGCAACAATTATATAGTATATAGACATAGCTTGGAAGAGTTTCCAGCAGTAAGTCTGCGAATTATGAATAGATACTTGAAACATGAACGAGAAGTCTATATTTCTTCCCCTCATCTATGATGGTTGATTCAGCAAAAGGGACACCATAAATTGACTCAGGGACATGGGCAATGGGTGGTTGTTTCGACCTGTAATCAGGAAAATGCTTAGGGTGGTCTAAGGTCACAATCTACAGAGCCATAATTGTAACTGTGAAATAAAAATATTAGGAAAAACATTAGAAATAGGCTTGTAAAAAGCAATTATAAAATTTAACATAATTAATTAAAATACACTATCCAATTCTGAAGAAAATCTAGAATGATTATAAGCTTATTATCAAGTAGAATGTGAAGTAAATTGTAAAATACTGATGCCACCTTACAGTGTAACCAGGGTAAACAAAGTTAAATGTAATTTATTATGGACTTAATAATAATAAAATACATGCTTCATATAAAATAAAAAGAAAGACAAATATACATGCTAAAATGAATTTTCTTGATTTATAAATGTCTCATTGCTACTTAATATATCAATAGATTTAGTAAAATCAATTTTATTTGTAAAAAAATTGGCGATGTGGGAGAACTTTGTAACAAAGGAAAAATACATACCTTTGATAGTGAACTTGTCCATAGATGAAAATAAATAAAAATTATCCGTACTAATACTTTGTTTTCATTCCATTCAATAGAAATAACTTGTCAGCTAGGAGTATAAGCGATTTTTTTGCTAAATGATGAATCTTTCGCTATGATTTTAAAAAATTGTGGCCGACTTGTCTCAGTAAAGTTAACAACAATTTCACAATGGCGAACGAAAATAGCGTTCTGGTAAACCAAAAACAAGAGGGTAGGGCGAAATTTAAAAAAAATTTAAATTAAAAATTCATGTCTGAAATTATAATTTTTCCTAAGTTTTGAGGCCCTTATCCTACTAACTCGTGCGCGATTCCGGATCTGTATATGCCGTCAATGCGTCAACGCTTCCGGATCTGTCATCAACTTTTTCAAAACACTCGTAAACATGTTTTCTGACTTGCTAGAGTGCTGAAATTTTCACAGTAGGTTTGGCTTGTGGGAAGGATTAAGCTATTAAATTTTCAGATCAATCGAATGTACCGTAATTAAATTAATGCATTTTTATTTTATCTCTATATGTAGAGGCCAGCTTTTGTTGACATTTTACGCGTCACGCTGAGTTAAGTTCAGCCATCCATGACCAAACCTTTTCCCTGCCCCCTCCGTTTTACAACAAAGGGGATTTAAGGCAATCTAAGTCTGTAAATGTTTGTCGCGTTTAAGCATGATCAATACTTTTTGGTTATGTCTCATATATAAGGGATTTATAGTCAAAAACTTTGTTTTTACGGGGTTGTTTAAAATTTTCATCTTATCTTATCTTATCTGTTTACAGACGCTCCTTCTATACAGAAGATTATTGCGTCCTACGCTTATCTATGGTTTGTGTCTAGTCCTGCATTTTTATTAGAGATTTAAATGTTGATAAAGTGTTGGTTTTCCTGGTTTCTTCAGGCAACCCATTCCACGCCCGAATTCCGGACGGGAAGAACGAAAATTTGTATGTGTTTGTTCTTGCATACGGAATAAGAAAGGTGTTTTTATCCTTATGTCTATCTGAGGGTTGTATTAAGTTATCTTTGTGTTGCACATGTATTTCTAAATTAGAATTAATTGCTTTATGTATGATTACTACTTTGCTCTTAATTCTTCTATCCTCTAGTGTTTCAAGATTTAATGATTTAACTAATGGTGTTATTCTTGTCAGTTTTGAATATTCTCCAGTAATGAATCCGGCAGCTCTTTTTTGAATTTGTTCTAGTTTATCAATGCTTTCTTTGGTGGATGGGTCCCATATAGAAGATGCATATTCTAGTACAGGTCTCACCAAACTGAGGTAGCATTTTAGTTTAATATCTCTATTACATTTGTTAAAGTTTCTTTTTATAGAGCCCAAGGTTTTGTTTGATTTTTTAATAACTTCATTGACATGGGGATTTCATGATAGTTTCTCATTTATTAAGACTCCTAAGTATTTTGCATCTTTAGTTTGGGTCAGTTCTTTTCCATGAATGTGATATTTTGAATTTATTATTTTTTTTCTTTGTTACTCTTAACAGTTGACACTTTTCTGGGTGGAGAGACATACTCCAGTTAGTTTCCCATTTTATCAATTCATCTAAGTCTTTTTTGTAAAATTTTGCTATCTTGTTCTGATTTAATTGTTCTATAGATTATACAATCATCAGCAAATAACCTAACTTTTGTTCCTGTTGAGATGTTTTTGGGTAAATCATTTATATAAATTAAAAAGAGTAAGGGGCCTAGCACAGTTCCTTGTGGAACTCATGAGTTAACCTTTATTGGTGCAGATTTAGATCCATTAATTATTACAGTTTGCTCCCTATCCAAAAGGAAGTCTTGGATACAGTGATGTAAGGGACCTGAGATTCCAAAGTAGTTAAGTTTTTTAAGTAAACTAAGGTGGTGAACTTTGTCAAATGCTTTTGAGAAGTCTAGTAATATTGTGTCTATTTGATCGTTATTGTTTTATTGATATTTATTGTGATCGATTGTGGGATTTAATATGAGATATAAAATTTGATCAACTAACACAAAAGTTCTGAGTCCCCTTGTGTGACTACTTAGTTTGTGACAAAAAAATTATTTTCTGCTTTTTCATGCAAGATTCTACATTCCTCACTGCAGTTGGGCCTCATCTTTTTAAAAAAGTTTTTTTGTTCATTTTATGTTCAATTATTTAGGGATAAATTTTAAAAATAACATTAGAATGAAAAAAGGTGAAATATAAAAATACAAAATAAAACTGTCGACCAGCCGTGATTGAAAAGTCAATGTTACGTCCCTTGAGAGTTAAAAAAAAAGAAAATGTAAATAATATGTTTAAAGAAAACAATAAAAGAAAAATTGATTAATACCGTAGAACCCACTTAACTCGACCACGGTTAACTCGCCAACCCTATTAGGTCGACGTTTTTTATTGGAACCACCAAATTCTCTCTTTGTCTTAGCATTTTCTCATCGGTTATGTTGATTCTTGTAAGTCGCCGAACCCTAATAGCTCGAGCACAAAAGAGGGCCAAATTAACAACTTAACTTTTGTTATCTCGATCCCCGTCTGTTAGTGACGCACTCTCGCATTTTTAGTTAAAAATACCATCGAAATCTCACTTTCCTCAAGACTTCCTCCAGCTATTGTGAGATTCTACGAGATTTCAATAAAAATTACCGGATGTTTTTATCTTGTTTCACTTTGATCCGTATGTGAATTAGTTTGACGCGTCTCTATCGAGTATGTATTCACCCGAGGTGCTCAAAAATCGCTTTATCGGTCTTTAATCGTCATTATTTCGCAGTGCATGTTATATTATTATTAAACTTAATTTATTTCCTGATGCATTAATCATTTTATTTTTTAAGATAAACGAATATCTTTAGCAAAGAAAATAAAGGTTTGTATCGAGAATCGACGGTGGTTTTTATTTTATATTGGTAAATTTCTGCCGTTAGTTGGTGCCTTTTGTTGTTAGCAAACATGTATTTACATTTTTATAGCATGCTGAACGATTCATCAAACAACGCTGTTGTGTAAAAAAAAACCTCCAAAAACACGTGCATGTATATTCTCATTTATTAACGCTAGTGATGGGACGATACCAAAATCATAGGGTGCTTACTGTAAACAAGGCTCCCCAGATTTTAATATAACAGACTACAGACAGTTACCCACCCCCACTCTCAATCTCCCACACCATTGTTGTTGTTGGTTAGTCCGATTAGCATCAAGTGACCGAAGGAATTCTGAGTCCATTGTAAGATGAGGGGACGACCCAAGGAAGATGGTTTGGAAGAGAATGGTTCGGGGACAATGAGGGGATGTGTAGGTTACACGGGGCGGATTATTTATTAGTGTAGCTTGTAAGGAAAGTCACACAAGTGCCCTCCAAGGCACAGTATCGCTTAATCTGGGAATCACTGCTGTGAATGATGCTAACTCAGCAGAAACAGTGTAACAAACATCAAGCCCCATTAAAAAAAAACAACTAATGTTAACTGGGAGCATGCAGGATGTTGACACGATGTCACCAAGGGACGTGACGGGGCAGGAGTAGCTGAATTCGTTATGTACTAGGGGAAAAAAACAGCGCTAACGCAAAAAAGGGTTATATTTAAATGGTCCTTAAAAACGAACGGTCTTAACAACCTTAGGAAAGAGTGAAGAAATATTAGAGTCTCGATATTCCCATACGATTCCGATTAATCGTCCCATCACTAATTAACGCACATCATGTAGTTTGTTTGTTGTTGAGCCTTCTCGTCCATGAGGGGCATCCACCGATCATCGTCAGCGTCTGCGGTTCCTCCAAGGGCATAGGCCACCTACGAGAGACCTCCAGGCATCTCTATCCTGGACCAGCTTCTCCAGGATCTTCCATTCACGGCCAATTCTCTTGATGTCTGCCTCCAATTCTCGGCGCCAAGTGTTTCTGGGACGGCCTCTTTTCCGCTTACCCTGTGGGTTCCATTTCAGGGCTTGCCTTGTTGTATTAGAAGCAGGTTTTCTTAGTGTATGACCAATCCATGTGAAGGACTGGATTCTGGTCAGGTTTATGGCCGTTGTTCTCCATGTCTCGGCTCCATATAGCAGCACAGGTTTCACCATAGCGTTAAAAAGCCTTACTTTTAACTTGCTGCCTAAGTTGTTGGAGACCCAAACATTCTTGAGTAGCTGGAAGGCTGTGTCAGGGTATGAGAATCACTGCGAATGATTGTTGTGAGATTGTTGTGAGCCAGTGTGGGAGTCGGGTCAAGGCGTGCGTTGACGGGAGTTCACTTGTCCATAATGATGTTAGTTGTATTCACTCGGTGTGAAGGTTGGACGGTCGTGCTGTGTATATATAGGTGTGTGAGACAGAGAGGAAGAGAGACGTGTGGAGACTGAGGGGTGCAGAGGTCCATAGTCCTTGTTAGGGCTAGACATTAGTTTAGAGCGTTGGCTCTGTTATAGCTGATGACACATCGAGGTGGCTCGAGTGTTCAGCGTATTAGGGACAGAGGGTCCATGTATGCACTTAAAGTGAGTGGACAGTGTTGAATGGAGTACGTCGTGTACCTTAATCATATGCTGTACATATATTGATGAATAATAAAGGCTTGAAGTATACGTGAACAAGAGTCGAGACTTGTCTTCTTTTATCCAGAACCCAGAACGCAACATTGGGGTCACGTCCGAGGAATTTCTGGAGGCTCTTGTGGATGGTACGTCAAGTCACAGCATCTAAGTGAGACAGCGTCGACGGGCTTTTCAACGTGTCCAGGCCGTCGGATAGTTGGTGTCCAGAGTCCTGAGTGTGTTGGTGAATGATTTCCTGACAACAAGTCATCCACCTTATCGTTCGCCTGAGTGTGACAGTGAACGACTGCCAGACAACAAGGCATCCGCCTTACCGATCGTGTCCAGAGTCCCGAGGAGTGTGCCGGTGAACGGCTGTCCCAACAACAAGGCATCCGCCTCAGCGTTCAAGTACAGAGTTCGGAACGACTATCCGACAACAAGGCATCTGCCTCATCGTCGTGTCCAGAGACCGGAGTGTGTCAGTGAACGACTATCCGACAACAAGGCATCCGCCTCATCGTTGTGTCCAGAGACCGGAGTGTGTCGGTGAACGATTATCCGACAACAAGGCATCCGCCTCATCGTTGTGTCCAGAGACCGGAGTGTGTCGGTGAACGATTATCCGACAACAAGGCATCCGCCTCATCGTTGTGTCCAGAGACCGGAGTGTGTCGGTGAACGACCGTCAACAAAGCATCCGCTCGAATAACAGAGTCCAGTATACAGTGTGTTGGACTATCCGTGAGAATATTGCTGGACAGTATCATTGTGCTACCAGGAGAACTGTTTTATGTTAGAATTCTATGGACACGTAATTGTGTTGTGTATGTAATTCTGTAAATCCAGGCAAGTAATCATTTGAAATTTGATAAATTATTTTTTTCCCTTTTTTCCCCCTTCTATAATGACACTATAACTATTGTAAGTTATTGTAGAAGTAGAATGGAAACTAGAAGCCATAGTAAGAGTATAAACATGGACGAGAAATTAGAGTCGTTTAAAAAAGAAGGGGAAAAACTTGCACTCAGAGGGGAGAAACTAGAAGAATATGTGAGAGATCAATGGAAAGAATTTCAAACACGGGAAAGGTTAAGGGAACAGAGAGATTATGACGAGAGACAGAGACAGAAAGAAAGGGAGCACGAATTGAAATTGGCAGAAATTAAAAGGAAAGACGAAACTGAACTGGACATGACAGGCCACTCGAGAGAAAACAAAGACCTTCGACAAATATTAAAAAATTTGCAAAAATTCGATGGGTCCCAAGAACTCGACGAATATGTGGCGACATTCGAACATGTAGTGACTCAGGCGAAAGTGCCAAAAAGTCAATGGCTGATAGAGCTGCAAGTAAGGCTAACGGTTGAGTTACAATCATTCTTAATGACGGAAGACGTTAGGATAAAACTGCATGATTATGACACTGTCAAGCGACTTCTTTTGCAACATGCAGGATTTAAATGGGGAGAAGTACAGGGAAGCGTGGAATAGTCTAGCACCAGAGAGTAATAATTTTAGATTATTTCACTCAAAATTGGTTAGAAGTTTAGACAATTGGGTGGCCAGTACAAAAACAGAGAGAACATTTGAGGGGTTGAGGGATTTATTATGTAGAAACAAGTTATTATTGAACATGAATGAAGAGGCTGTTAAATGCATCCTAATGAATAATGCCCCCAAATGTGAGGACGTACTGACACAAATTGACCATATAAAGTCGGCAGGACAAGGACAATTAAAGTAGAAAAGTCAATACACAGCCACTGGTAGGGGGTGTGGCGGAACATAGGGGTGAATATGGAGGCAAGTCTAGAAGTCGCTCGACGGAGGGCCGAGTAATGGGTACATGCTTTAACTGTGGTCAGAGGGGTCACATAATGGCCAACTGTGGACAGAAATGGGCCAATAATAGGATGCCTGCAAATGCGAAGGGAAATCAGTATAAAAACTCAGACCAGAAATCTAGCTATGGAAATAAGTATCCATGGTACAGCAAGGATAGGTGACTAAGCAAAGATTGCAAACAGGGCCGTACTATACAGTGGCAGGGGTATAACCCTAGAAAAGGGTGTCAGTCTCGCAATACGCAATGCGTGGGTAGTATGAACGATATTTTTAGAAAGTCCACGGGTAGATTAAATGTCGAAAAATGCTTGTTGTTAGGGAAGGAAGCTTCTCTTCTTAGAGACACCGGCTGTACAATCGTAGGGTGCAGAAAGAGTTTAATACCAAAAAAATACAGGACTGATCAGACCTTTACAGTTAAACTTATCGATGGGACAATAAAAACGTTTGAAACTGCTATAGTAGACATTAAAACCCCTTATCTCTGCGGTAGATTTTTGTCCGCCCTTTTTGAAGATCCGGTAACAGATGTGATTTTAGGAAATGTTAGATCAGACGAGGACACACCATTCCATCACGGTAACGTAATTACCAGGGCCCAGAATAAACGAGATAAAGGGGGAGGGACACAAATGAAAACGGTGATTAGTACAATTCCAAAAATATTTGAACACATCAATTTAGCTGAGGAGCAGGCAAAGGATGGTGGACTAAATAAACTATGGCAAAAAGCTAAAAGTCAGAGGGTGGAAAGCACCAAACAAGGAATAATAACGTTTGAAATAAACAATAATATACTATACAGGATATTTATTTCTAAAATAGATAACAGTGTTGAAAAAAAATTGGTGATTCCGAAACCATACCGACGATTAGTCTTAGAAACGGCTCATACAACAGCATTAGCCGGACACATGTCAGTCAGAAGAACCAAATACAGAATTTTTTCTCAGTATTTCTGGCCACATATGAGCATAGATATCAAAGAATTCATTAAGTCTTGCCCTATTTGCCAAAAAGCACGTCCACCGGGGAGCATAAAACCCATAGAGTTAGGTCAAATGGAAGTGATCGGAACACCATTTCAGAAGGTTGCTATTGATATCGTAGGGCCATTACAATTAAGTGACAATAGGAATAGATATATCCTTACGTTGGTAGATATGGCTACTCGTTGGCCTGAAACTATTGCGCTAAAAAAAAATAACAACACAAGACGTTTATGAGGCCCTATTAACAATATTCTCTAGAATGGGATTCCCTGAAGAGATCCTGTCAGATAACGGGCCCCAGTTCTCCTCCGATATGTACAAACAGGTGTGTGAATTGTTTAACATAAAATCCAGTCACTCTTCTATTTACCACCCACAGTCTAACGGGATGGTGGAAAGATTAAATGGCACCCTAAAAAGCATGTTAAGAAAAGTGGCAGATGAGGAACCCAACAATTGGGATAGATTTTTGCCGGCAATTTTGTTTGCATATCGGGAAGTTCCGAACGAGACAACGGCAATGTCTCCTTATGAACTCCTCTTCGGGCGAAAAGTGAGAGGACCAATGTCAATTTTAAGGAAAATACTGACAAAGGAAAATACGACAGAGGAAGATAAAACGACATATGAATAAATAATAGACCTCAAAAACAGAATAAAATCAGGGTTATATAAAACAGAGGCAATCACGAAAGGAAAGGCAAATAAATAATAACAATATTATGACCAAAGGGCTAGAGAGAAAGATATACAAATTGGTGACAAAGTGCTCGTGTTGAAACATAAAAAAGGAAATAAACTCGCTCTGTATTCAGAAGGTCCATTCACCGTCACGAGAAAATTATCGAAATTTAATGTAGAGATTGCGAAGGGACATAAGCGTATAGTTTATCACCTCAACAGATTAACTAAATTTGTCGAAAATAACATGGATAACACAGATGCGAACTTATCGGCAGCAGAGAAAAATAAAAAGACAATTAATGGTGCCAGTGCCACAGTGATAACCGAAGAAGAAGAGGAAGATGTAAATAGTGAGGACATTAAGCAAATTCCGTTAATCAACGTAAAGGATAATTCAGGCATTGACATTAATAAGGAACTAACGGAGACACAGAAAAGACAAGTTGACGATATGGTGCAAGAGTACAAGGAAATCATTTCAGATATCCCAGGGAAAACATCGGCGGGTACGCACAAAATAGAATTATTAGACTCTAAGCCCATTAACGTAAAACCTTATGCAATACCTATACATATGATACAAATTCTAAAAGAGGAGATTAATATGATGTTAGAACTAGGTATAATCGAGGAATCACAGTCACCATATTGCTCTCCCTTATTTTTAATTAAGAAAAAAGATTGATCGATTCGGACTTGCGTGGATTATAGAAAATTGAACGCAATTACAAAAAAAGTAGCAGAAGTTATACCTAACCAGGATAAACTTCTAGAACACGTGAATAAAGCCAAATACTTTACGAAACTAGACTTAACAAAGGGATATTGGCAAATACCTCTTGAGGAGAAAAGCAAAGAATACACAGCTTTTCAAGGCCCAGACGGGGCATATCAATATAACTTTATGCCATTCGGATTGGCAACCGCACCGGCAACGTTCAATAAAATTGTTAAGAAATTATTCAAAGGAGTAAAAGAGGTAGTTACTTATTTTGACGATATTTGTGTATACACAGACGACTGGGAGTCGCATATACGAGTTACTCGAGAGGTTTTAGAGATTCTTAAAAAGGCAGGGCTCACCATTAAACCATCTAAGTTAGAAATAGGTAAAGAATCAATCGAATTTCTGGGACATAGAATTGGAGCAGGCATCTTAAAACCAGACATGAACAATATAAACAAAGTGTTGGAAATAGAACGACCCAAAAAAAAGAGACAAGTTAGGGGACTAGTTGGCCTAATAGCGTATTACAATAAATTTATACCTAATTTTTCAACGATAACAGCCCCATTGACGGACCTTACAAAGAAAGGTAACCCTAATAATATATGTTGGACTAAGGAATGCCAACAAGCATTGGATACAATCCAAAACTATTTAACAAATAACCCCGTTTTGGTTCTGCCCGACATTAAGGAACCCTTTATAGTTCGTACAGATGCGTCAACGAAGGGATTGGGGGCATGTTTGATGCAGAAGAGAGACAATATGCTCCACCCAGTTAAATATATTAGTCGTAAACTTTTTGACAGGGAAACTAGATACTCAACAATAGAGAGTGAATGCTTGGCAATAATATGGGGAATTCAGAAATTATCCTACTATTTAATGGGTGCAAGATTTACGCTCCAGTGTGACCATCAAGCGTTAAAATATTTGAATACGACTAAATTTGAAAATTCAAGAGTTTCCAGGTGGTCTTTGATGTTACAGGAATACGATTTCAACGTTGAATACTTTAAAGGTGAAGATAACATTATTGCAGATTTTTTTATCTCGGCAATAAGCAGATATGGCAGCTGATTGGTTAGGTATTTACATCAAAATTCGGTCGAGTTACGGCGACCAGGGGATAGATGGGAGACAAAGTGGAAATTGAGAGGTGCAATGGTTGTTGACACAGACAAACTACGATATAACATCCCGGTCCCACTGAGACTGGTAGGATCATGACAGATCTGGTAATTTTAATCATAATTACTGAGCAGAAATCAAACCATGACCGACAAGGACTCGCAGGACAGGTTTATGATTCGGCCGAGTCACGAAGGTCGAAAAACAAGTAGAGTTGCTTGTTCATGGGGACGAATTTGGGTAGAAATTGAGGTCTGAGTCACCTCTGGCCAGTATTATTATTATATGAACATGATTGTAAGGTTTCATAGCGATTATGTACTTATGTTAGTTAGTACTTATGGATGGTTGTAAATAAATATGAGATGGTTGTATTTTCGTGCTGATGTTTTTTTATGATAATTTTTGGCTCCGGGTGACCTCGGGCAAAATTTCATTAGAAGGATATGTATTTATTTATATATATATATATTTATATATGAGATATGATGGTAAGGATATTGTTCATGATTATGATTATTATGATGAATTATGTTAATTACGACTACTATATGCACATGATTGTTATATAATTGATTGTAATGGGATAAGTACAATCATGCTGAAATGTTTATAGTTTGGATAAGTAGTTATCCCTATAACATTATCTCATGCTGGAGGTAATCCTGGAATAAATATCTTAAGGAATTTATATGAGGTACCAGTAGAGTCAGTTGTAAATAGAAAACAATCTAGCGTAAAAAGGGTCAATTGTTGGATACTAATTATGTGAGGTGTTATGACCAGTAGTAGGTCGAAGGTTGGTTCTTTGAGAATTAAGATAATAATATACGAGTAGTCAAGAAGTAGGAAGTCAGACCTGTATGGCATGGGAGATAGGCTCCCTTTGTTATATAATTAACTACGTCCTGTACGGCAGGAGTGATGGGCAGTTTTTGTTAATCAATTAACCAAGTTCCTGTGTGGCAGGAGCGATGGGCTGTATTTATATACATAGATTTAGAACTGTGCCTATGGAGGGATAAGAGAGCTCAATAACACAGGTGGGAAAAGTAATTAAGTGAGCAGTGATTGCTCCGTAATATGCCACATGATGTGGACAAGCGCTTAAGTGTTAGAGATTTTCTTGTGTCATTTTTCCAAGATTTGTAAATTGCATATTGTTAGATGGATTGATTATTAGTGATAATGACATGCATTAAGACTTCACATGTGTACATTTTTTTTTCACTTACATTGATGTATATATATAGAGTAAGTAATTCGGGAGTAGTAGTAGGACGGCTGTTCCTCTCGAATGACGTAGCGGGTTAGTGAAGTCGTATACAGCTACGACCAAGTGGATTTTTGCTCTGTGTTGTATATACTATTAATTTTTTTTTCATGCATGGTTGTGTATAAAATTATTTTTAAAGATATTAATTCATGATGTATTATATTATTGTATTTGTAATGTGCAGTGATTCCATGCCCTGACTTTGTTGTATTATGAGATTCTACTCGTAAGTAGAATCTAACGGAAGAGGGGGGATATGTCAGGGTATGAGAATCACTGCGAATGATTGTTGTGAGATTGTTGTGAGCCAGTGTGGGAGTCGGGTCAAGGCGTGCGTTGACGGGAGTTCACTTGTCCATAATGATGTTAGTTGTATTCACTCGGTGTGAAGGTTGGACGGTTGTGCTGTGTATATATAGGTGTGTGAGACAGAGAGGAAGAGAGACGTGTGGAGACTGAGGGGTGCAGAGGTCCATAGTCCTTGTTAGGGCTAGACATTAGTTTAGAGCGTTGGCTCTGTTATAGCTGATGACACATCGAGGTGGCTCGAGTGTTCAGCGTATTAGGGACAGAGGGTCCATGTATGCACTTAAAGTGAGTGGACAGTGTTGAATGGAGTACGTCGTGTACCTTAATCATATGCTGTACATATATTGATGAATAATAAAGGCTTGAAGTATACGTGAACAAGAGTCGAGACTTGTCTTCTTTTATCCAGAACCCAGAACGCAACAGGCTGCTCTTGCTTTTCCGATCCTTATTTTGACGTCAGCATCTGTACCACCTTGTTTATCTTCCACGCTGCCAAGGTAAACAAAACTGTCCACCTCCTCAAGGGTTTCTCCTTCAAGCATAATGGGTGATGTACTGGTGGCATTAACCTTGAGGATTTTGCTCTTCCCTTTGTGTATGTTGAGACCCATGCTAGCAGAAGTGGTTGCGTCAATGTTTGTTTTCTCCTGCATCTGTTGTTGGGTATGTGCAAAAAGGGCAAGATCATCAGCAAAGTCAAGATCATCAAGTTGATCCCACAAGGTCCATTGGATGCCATTCCTTTTCTGCTGTGTAGATGTTTTCATCACCCAGTCAATGGCTAACAGGAACAGAAATGGTGACAGCAAGCAACCTTGTCTCACACCAGTCTTCACCTGAAAGGCATCTGTCACCTGCTGACCATGGACAACTCGGCAGTTTATCCCTTCGTACGTGTTTCTGGTTATATCCGTAATCTTCTGTGGCACCCCGTAATGTCTTAGCAATCTCCACAGGGTTTGCCTGTCAACACTGTCGAAGGCTTTTTCATAGTCAACAAAGTTGACATAAAGCAGCGAGTTCCACTCTAGTGACTGATCTAGAATGATGCGCAGTGTCGCTATCTGGTCAGTGCAGGATCTTTTGGTGCGAAAGCCAGCTTGTTGGTCCTGCAACAGAGGGTCTACAGCTTTTTTCATCCTTTTCAGTAGTACACGGTTGAAAACCTTTCCTGGGATGGACAGCAGGGTGATCCCTCTGTAGTTTGAGCAGGAGCTTAAATCCCCCTTCTTTGGGATCTTGATAAGGTATCCCTCTTTCCAATCGGAAGGAACTTACTCCTCTTCCCATATCTTCATAAACAGAGGGTGTAGCATTTCCACACTGGTTTCCAAGTCCGCCTTCAGTGTCTCTGCTGGGGTGCCATCAGGTCCTGCAGCCTTTCCATTTCTGAGTTGTTTAATGGCCCTGCTAATCTCTTCTTTGGTGGGAATATTGCAGTCAATTAGCAGCTCATTATCAGCTGGTTGGATGTCTGGTGGATTCCTTGGTTCCGGCCTGTTTAGGAGTTCTTCAAAGTGCTTCTTCCATCTCCCTCTCTGTTGCTCCTCACTTGGTAAGGTGTTTCCCATTTTATCCTTCACTGGTCTCTCTACCTTGCTAAATTTCCCTGACAGCGTCTTAATGGAATCAAACAGTTCCCTCATGTTCCCCTGGTGAGCTGGATCTTCTGCTTCTTTAGCAAGTTTATCAACAAATTCCTTCTTGTCCCTCTTGATGCTTTTCTTAACTTCTTTATTTGCATCTGCGCTCGGATGCGGCTGTTATTCACGTCTGATTTCTTTCTTTTCCTTTCTTCTATTTTACTCAATGTACCTGCTGTTATCCATTCTTTGTGTTCCCATTTCCTGTTTCCTAGCACTTCTTGGCATGTTGAATGAACTGCTTCTTTCGTGTTTTGCCAATTTCCTTCAGTGGTCTCGTCTTCGAATATTTCGTGTAGGGCTTGGAACTTATTTGATAGTGAGATCTTGAATTCTTCCTTTTTGGCTTGGTCCTTCAGGAGGGAGGTATTATACCGAGTCCTGTATGCTGTTTGCTCGGTATAATGTCTCTTTAGCTTTAATTTCATCCTGGCCACAAGAAGATGGTGATCTGAGGCAACATCAGCTCCCCTCTTTACACAGACGTCTTGGAGAGATAGCCTGAATTTTTTACAAATGCATACATGGTCTATTTGGTTCATCGTTCTCATATCCGGTGAGACCCATGTAGCTTTGTGAGTTCTCTTGTGCTGGAAAATACTCCCCCCTATGACCAGGTCTGTTCCTCCTTGGGCGACCCTGGGCTATGGTCATTACTCTATTGTAGAATTCTTCTTTATCTCTTTCATCACTTTCATTAGTTGGTGCGTAGCATTAGATAACATCTAGGTTGATGCTACGTTTTTTTGTCCGAAAGGTTGCTAACAGAATTCTAGGTACATGGGCCTCCCATCCAATGAGTGCTCCTAGTGCTGCCCTTGATAGCATCATAGCAACACCCAGGGTATGTGGGGCATCGTCTTCTTCGTGTCCCGAAAATATTACCATCTCTCCTGAAATTAGTCTCTTCTGTCCCCATCCAGTCCATCTTGCTTCACTAATTCCGAGAATGGTGAGCTTATAGCTCCTCATCTCAGTGGCTATTTGTGCAGCTTTACCAGTCTCGTACATGGTGCGGACATTCCAAGCTCCAATGATGGTGGTAGTCCTGGTAGAGATGATGGTTGTCGGCCTAATAGCTTCCAGGTTTTGGCTTTCACTATTAGGCGTCATATTTTCCTCAAGGAATCCATCCTCTCCCAGGACTGAAATGTCTTTTGCTACTCTTTTCGGTGTTTTTGTAACTATGTTTTTTTACACGGCAAGGTTGTTGGCCTTGCGCACAACCACTTGGGGGTTGCCTCTCACAGCTCAGTGGGAAGCTGCCTTTGTTCGGGTTAGGTCCCTAGCCTTTGTGGATCCCTCCACTTCCTACAAGGCAGTAGGGCTGATTTTGGTCCGCCTCGGGTATTTTATTAGGTACCACAAACTGACGCAAAATTGCGTTTTTTCGCCCTGAAGCTAAAAATTAGCAACTATTTCACTCACATTTTTCTATAATAAAAAGAGATGTTATACAAATTAAAGTTGTACCATTGAAAAGTGTATTTTAAGCTCTTTAATTATATGTTATTTTCTTTGATGTTGACCTAATTTAAAATATTAAATTTGTTCGCTGGAAAACCATCACCATAACGATTTTTTGAGCAGCAGCCGAGTTATGGTTTTTTACCCTCTTCCATTCAACGCCTTTAGCCGTAGCGCAAAATACATACAATTGCGTTAAAAAGTAGTGTATCGTATGCGAAATTGGACAATCTTTAGTTTCGTATAAAAAAAACATTATAGAATATTATTTAAAATGTAAGAAAATGTAAAAATGACAGAAAAAATTCATATAATTATAAGTTTTTGACATAATTGGACTTGTTGGTTAATATTTTTGAAAGAATTGTCCATTTTCCAATTGATATACGGAAAAAAAATTTCATTTATTTTTTTTGGCCAACGTCGGCAAAACGAAATAAATAAACCTATATTTTCGTTTCGAAGAACGTTTCGCCGGTGCGCGGAAATGGCCGAGTCTATAATGCTAGCGCTCCAGCAGAGACAAGCAAATTGACATTTGTCGATCTCGAGGGCTTATTTGGTAAGTAATATATTAAAATAAAACATATCTATCATTTGAAATATCTTCTAATTATTTATTTATTGGCAAATGAGTGGTTTTCACTAGTTAGCTTTTACGATTCATTGTACAGTAACGTTCACTTTTTAGGTTCGTAACTAACGTAAACCACCACTCCTACTTTGAAGTGAAATCTATTTTTATTCTGACTTTTTGATATAAAATTGATGTATTTCCCCTGAAATATATTAGTTTTATGAGTAATAATTAATATATTTCATAGTAATAAAATGATATTATTAATCCTAATTGTGATTTATATTGAGGGTCACGTGATCATAACTTCGGTTGCCAATGTAAACAATGATTAAGAAAAAGTCAATAAGTTAGTTAGGGGTGTTTTTGTTTCAATTATAAATCACTTATGAAGAAATATAATAATTTCAGCGCAAAGTTAGAATAATTTTTATAATATATAATTTATGTACTGGGAAATATGTGTTCAATTTTTTTAGATGATGGTGAACAATTTGGTGCACTTGAGAGGACTTTTCTGGCCAGTGGAAAGGATAGAAGACCATCACTGCCCACTCTTGTTATTAACAACAAACTACTACTGCAACTCTATGTTTTAAAAGAAGAAAATAACAAGTCATGGGATCAGGTATCTTTAAAACTAATACTGTTGTTATTAATTATTTTAATGACTTTATTATAATTAATATGTTTATTCTAATATATTTTGATCTATAGTCCTAGTAATTTTGAAAATTTAAAATTAAACTCTGATAAATTGTCATTTCCAGCTTGAAACCTGGTTCTCACTGATGAAACAAGGGGGCAGCTTTACAATTCGGAATCAAGTTGAGAAGGTTTTTGACAGTTTGAATTTAATTTCATCAGTGGACTATGTACATTTCTTGGATTAATACATGTATATCACATATATATTTCTGGGATAAAGAATTGGATTTTGATTTAATAAGTCCTACCTTATCATTTGGAAATAACAGAAAATCTGGGCTCTCCACCTAAGGTACATGTGAGGCTGGTGCTTGAAGACAGGTACCAAATAAGTTTATTATTGAGTTTTATGTTGATCTTTTGCGGAGACTTATAAATAGCTTTGCTTATTAAATGACTGTGTCTAAAGGTATGTTAATTTAAATATTTTATTAGTAAGCTGACTATTAAGCTCATATATTCTGTATACTAATAATTAATAACATTTTTTTAAATATTGGGATTAGAAAAAAACATTTGTAATTATTTAATTTTGATATAATACTACTTTTCTGCACTTAAGTTCATATGAACCATTGCGCATATCCAAACTCACTTGTATTTTAAATGTATATAGAATGGGTTAATTTGATCTTTGAATAGTTATAAGCAATGGTTAGTCTTTATTTTAATGCAATTTTTACAACTTTAGGGTTATGTGTTATTTTTTTAACTAAATTTTTGAAAATGACTAAATTTTAACTTTTTGAGAACCCTTGCATTTTTCTAACCGTACATTTATTTTGATTATTGAACTTGTGGTTAAACACTTTATTTCTGCTTATAGATCTTTAGTTACCCTTCATTTTGATATAATTATCTTACATCCTGATTCATTGGCTAATTTTTTATGTTTTTTTGAAAAGTTGTTAATTTTAGGATTTTTACCTCCTTTTTTATATTTTCTCCAAAAATGATGCAAATCCATTTTCAGGTCAATAAATTTTTAGGATTAAATTATTTTGCACCCCTGAAAAAAATTGAGTTTGTTCTCCATATACTTTTGGTTGAAATGAGAGTGAGTAAGTGGGTATAAGTAAAATAATTTTACAGATATTGTCTTTCAAAAACAGCACTTTTTAGGGAAGAAATAAGAAAAACCCGTAAAAAAACCAAGTACGAGACGTAACTAAAAGAATGTTCATTATAACACGCAGCGCAAGACCATCCAAAAATACAAAATTGCAGTTGTGTCGTAAAACGTGTTTAATATAATGCGCACCGATCAGGAATAGGTTTATAAAAAGTGTTGTCAGTAAAATACGCACCTTATTGCGCGACAGAAAGGTTGTTCAATATAATACGCACCGCGACGCTCTATCTCAAAAAATAGCATGATACATAGGAATAAATAAAATAATCTAAAAAATCAATAATTTAATTACGGTACATGCGATCGATCTGAAATTTTGATACATTGTTTTTATCATCGGTACGAAACTGCCTGCAAAATTTCAGCTCGCTATCTTGCGAGCAAGTGGGTTAAAAATCGATCAAAAGTTTTGGCGACAAGCAAGCAAGCAAGCAAGGTCGGTCGGTCGGTCGGCCGCAGACACCACGAGTTAATATAAAGGATTTTAAAAAAACGAAAAAACCTGAACTTCAAATGTCCATAACTTTCTCATTTATGAAGATATATGAACAAACTTGGTGTCCTCGGTCTTAGAATTACTAGTAATTTAAAATACATCATCTAGAAAAGCTGTGGGACCATTTTGAAATTTCAGTTTGTGGTACCTAATTTTATTTCCCCGGTACCCTTCATATCTGGTGGGCTTTCCCCTATCCGCCGCTGGGGAGGCGCTTGATAGAAGATCAGCATCTCCCACGAGGCACATCATGTACATAAAGAAATTTCAAGCACATGTTAATATTTCGCCGCCATATTGGTTTTCGTTTAACTCGATCATTGGTTATCTCGACGCCTTTTGGCAAACCTCTAGGCCGTGGACTTAACCGGGTTCTACTGTACTTGAAAAGAATCTCAAATTTCAATTACCTTACAATCCCTCTGTCATCACATAGAACGTTGTGTTTGAATGCTGGGGTCCAGTATTGTTTCATTTCATTCCAATGATCCAAAAGGTCCTAAATTTGAGACATTGAATATCAGCTTTCCAAAATTACACCCCAAAAAAAGTCAAGTAACCTCATGTTAATTATTACAATCATTAGTATTTAATTTAAGAAATAATTCTGCCAAGTTAATTTTACTGCTGTAAAAGTGTCACTTACATCTGAGGGACAGGCCATGTTATGAAATCTGACACCTCCAAAGTTTTCTCCTATGACAGCTACCATAGGATACATGCCAATATGTGGCTTGGCGTCGTCAAACTGGTTTTTTAACTGGAGTAGGACAAGAAATTAGTTTAGCAGGATATTTTTGTTTAGACGATAATTTTTGGTGTTAAAAGAATTTTTACTTCTTGCATGAATCATTACAATATTATTTGAAACTTGCAAAAGTTTACCTCAATTCCATTTTGTGTGATATAGTACTCTGCATCTTCTCCTGGTACAAATTCTGATAGCCACTGACCTCTTACACCAAAAACAATCACAGAGTTTTCCTCACTTTCAATGCTAAAAACAAAGATATTTACGAAAAAGAATATGAGGAAAAATCTCAAAGAAGGAAAATAATAAAATGTACAAAATAATACTTTTAAATATTTATTTTGAACAAATATATTATGTAAAATAGTGTTTATATATATAAACCTGTTTTAGAATTAACACCAATTGCGAGGAGATCGCAAAAAAAAATGTTTAATAATTCTGGGCAAGTAATTTCTGAAATACAGTGGTACCTTGAGATACGAATGCTTCAAAATACAAAAAATCCAAGAAACGAAAGGCCACTACAAAAATTTTTTGTTCTAAGATATGAAAAAAAATCCATGATACAAAAAACGCGCAGCTGATAACAGTGGGCACGGGACTGAAAATGTTCAAACAGGTCGTGTTATTGCGCAGTTCAATGACATTTGCATGATATGTTTCAAAAAAATTGTAAAATGCAGGCAAAATCAAGCTTCCTTAGGTCAACATTTTGCTAAAAAGACCATCAGTATGCAAAAATGTTGGTGGAAGTGAGGCAAAGAAAATGAAAACTAAAGCAAAAAATTAGAAAGCGCAAAATAAAAAGTAAAAAGAAAATTTAATTTAAAAAGCAAATTAAAAATTTACATAAGTTTAAGTGTTTTGTGAAGTATATTTAGTGTAGATTTGTACTAAATGTAAGTGTTTACTTAGAATAAATCGATGTAAAGTTTGTACATAACGTATTATTTTCATAAAGTTAAGTGTACCGTATGTAATACTGTAATGTTTCTGACATCCATTCTCCTCCCCTACAAACTTTTCTGACACATCGCCTCACTCCAAAGGTAAGGGTTCACATTTGTATACATATTATTATTCATTTATTTGATTTATAATGTATATTTTTAAGGATTGAAGAATCCTACTTTGTTTTCCTATAGTTTTCAATGATATTTTCAGTTTTAGTGTTGTTTCTGTGTGGCTTGGAACAGATTATGTATTTTACGTGTAAAACTTAGCTCGAAATACGAAAAATCAAAGATACAAAAGCCATCCCTGAACGGATTAATTTCGTATCTGTAGTTGGTGCCATGTGATTTTTTAAAAATAAAACTTTGTACTTTGTAATCCTTTTTCAGGACGAAAAAAGCTGACATGGCACTTACACAGATCCAAAAATCCATCTATTGTTTAACACCTCATTCCACTCATTGCAACTTATACTATATGCCTTGTAATTTATATGCCATCACTGGCCTCATGAAATATGGTCGTAGAACAAAGTTGAAAAGCTTGAGGCCCATAAACGGTTGGTGTTCAACTATATGAAGCCACCCTACCTTCCCACCAGACAACAGAAGATTAACCGGCAAAGTAAGGCTATTGAAAGTACCACCTGGCCCTATACAGTTTTCAATGCAAGAATAAATAAATGAAGGAAAGGTTTCTATTGAAGCATTATTTCAGTTTTTACCTTAAGTTGTTTATTTTAAATAAAACTGCCCTTCATGTGTTTGAGTAAAGTTTTTCCTTTCATCTCCCCTGGTCCATAGTGGGGTTGCTCCAAGATTTTTTAATGGTTACTTTTAAAGAATTTTTTTTTAAAAATCACATTACCCTACAAATACTCCATCAGAACTTTCAGCTTCATCAAAAGGAAACCTTTCTGAATAGAGGTTGTCATGTAGAACTCCAACAACAATGCCAGTTTCTGGCTGGGACTTGGTGCATTGTATCTCAAAATGGCTGTTTGTACGACTGATGGGCTGATGGGAGATAACTGATCCAAAAACTTCTTGAGTGACAGAATTATTTCTTTTAGAAAATATGAAAATTAATAGAAAATTAACAAAGGAGGAAAAAAATAAGTTAAATTAATACATAAAAATTAATTTTATTACTAACAACTTCAGTCTGCATTAAAGAGTTAATACAAATTTATACACATAATTTTACAAATTGATGAAAATAAATTAAATCATTGATTTAATACATATAATATAAATACAATGTCATTTTACACATTAATTAATAGTAAAAATTATGAAAAGAAATAATTCGAAACTATTATTGATTATTTTATTTTGATTCAGATTATAAATAACTAATGTTAGAATGATATAAAATTTAGACAATATGAATCACCTATTTAGATAAATAAAATTTAAAACTCATTTAGCGCGTTTGAGTGAAATTTACATAGTCTTTTTAAAAAAAATATGATTAAGTAGTTACTTAAGAAATCCATCATATGTCAGTTGACATTTATTCCATAAGCTGGGCTCAAAAAAACAGTTGGAAGTAGCATGTTTCAATTTCTTTATTAATTTATGACTTGGGTTCACACGCTCCTAAAGAAAAATGAACATTTTCATAGACTACTCGTGAAAATTTACAAATTTTTTTTTACCTTTATTTTAAATTTTCTTTTAAGAAATAAAATTTTTTAAATTGGTTTCAGATAAGAGAAATAAAACTTACCTTACTAAGAATATGAGCCACAGTCTCAATAACTTGACCTTTTAAATCTTGCACACTAGAACATCCATCAAATGTTATGATAACATGGACAGGATTTGGAGGAAGAATGTGATCAAAAAGTATCTGATAGGTAAAGAGACATCAAACAATAATACAAAATACAGATTTCATACCATCTTATTTTATCTGTTACAGGCGCTCCTTATATATACAGAAGATTATTGGGTCCTACACTTATCCATTGTTTATGTCTAGTCTTGTATTTTATTAGAGTTTGTTGGTAGAGTGTTGGTTTTCCTTTGGCAACCATTTCCACATTTGAATTCCGGACGGGAAGAATGAGAGTTGGTATGTGTTTGTTCATGTATACGGAATAAGAAAAGTTTTTTATCTTTATCTGAGGGTTGTATTAGATTATCTTTGTGTTGTAATTAGGGTTGTACCGGATTCAAATTTTTTAAAATCCGGCCAGAGTCGGATTCGGCTGGATATATGAAGTGAAATCCGGCCCGAGCCAAAGCTGGAGCTGTATTAGTAAAAATGGCCAGATTCCGGATTTTCCAGAGCTGAAGACATTATATTTATATATATATTATGGCTCTACCGGCCAGCGGGATTTGGCTGGATTTATGAAGTGAAATGCTGACGGAGCCAAAGCAAGAGTCGGATTTGTAAAAATGGCTGGATTCCGGATTTGCCAGAGCCGAAATCCACTACACCCCTAGTTGTAATGCATTCATTAATAGTAATGGTAATTGACTATGTTGAATGGTAAAGAAAAACAAAATGACATTATTTATTTATACATAGATGCACAACAAAAGAATCTAACTAAAGTCGAAACCGCTTAAGTCGACGGCGTTGGGGTATGAAAAATGGCGTCGACATAACCGATGATCGAGTTAAAACGAAAACCAATATGGCGGCAAAATATTAACATGTGCTTGAAATTTCTTTATGTACATGATTAATTAGTTAGCGTTAATTAGTGATGGGATGATTTATCGGAATCGTATCGGAACCCTAATATTTCTTCACTCTTTCCTAAGTCTAAGGTTGTAATTAATGTAATGACCGTTCGTTTTTAAGGACCGTTTAAAATTTAAATATAACTATAACTATAACTATAACCATGGTTCCCACTCAGGAAAACGGGAAAAAGTCGGGAATTCTTAAAAATAAATTCTTGGCCTTGAAAGTCGGGAAAAGTTATGACTAATCGGGAATTTATATATATATATATATATATATACATATATATACACATGTATCTATATTTATGCCGAAGTAAAGGACTTTGATTACGTCTCTGTCATGTTTCGATTCCATTTATTTAATGAAAAATAAGTTACCAGTTTATAATTGTCTGCGCATGCGCTAAAAGGTTAAAGTTTACGCTTCGCCGTGTCACAGTCGCGTTTGCCGTCGTATCAGCGAATTTAAAATACAAATAAACAAATCAATATGGTTATTTTAAGTTTAATGCTTTTGACGTGCAGGATATCTGTTACTTAACTATCAGAACGTTCTCGAATTTCCTCAGTCAATCAAACTTGTAATATAAATAAAACTATTGTGGCCTTGACCGTTGATCACAGCACGCTGTGGGCTGTGTGTACTGTGTTAATCAGAAATGATTTCATTTCATCGTCACGCGCGTGTTAGTGTCACAGTCACTTATCTTACTGGTAACAAAGCAACAACAACAAACTTTTAAAAGAATAATAATTTATTAATTTTTTTATTTAATTATATAAAAACGACTGTCGATTCTCGATACAAACCTTTATTTTCAACCGACGAAAATCGAGTTAAGTTGCAAATTTGGCTCTCTTTTGTGCTCGAGGTACTAGGTTTCGGCGACTTAAAAAAATCGAAATAGCCGATGAAAAAATGCTAAGACAAAGAGAGAATTTGGCGGTTCCAATAAAAAACGTCGACATAATAGGGTGGTCGATATAACCGAGCTCGAGATAACTGGGTTCGACTGTAAATAAATGCACGAGAGCATTTAGGAATAAATTATTTTTTTATTTTAAAGTAGTAAAGAGCTTAGGGTTTATTTTTATAAAGACAATTAATTTAACTTTAAAGAATATTAATTTTAAAAACAAGTAAAACTTTGAACCAAGACTAAGACCTATAGATAAAATAAGTAAAACTATTAATCTTATCAAGTCCCATGTTATAGACCTTGAAATACAAAAATGTTCTTAGCCTTGTCTATAGATTGGGAGAGAAATGCATTTCCAGCTTTAAACAAAGTGTGGATTGGAGAAACTTGCAGAAACCATATGGGAAAATAAAACTGTATAATAAGCAGAAAATATAGAAAACCATTTTCAGCATGATGACAAAGACATTCAAATTGGACCCACTGAACACAAAGAAATTCAATGACATTCTTTCAAACATTACAACTAAATTAAAAACATTTTTTAATGAATTTACTTACATGATTTCTCTCCAGTTCGGTAACATTAATTTTCCAGTCAGAAATTTCTAAATTTTTTATGTGATGAAATTGTTCTCTCTTCTCCTGACATTTTGACTTGACAAACTCTGAAAGGCTGTAACTGGTTGCCATGGGAACCACCATCAGAAAAGACTCTTTCTGAATGTCTGATGTTTTACCTAGATATAAAAACAAGTTAAAAATTAAGTGATGACTCTAGACCATCAGTGACTGACAATAGGGCCTAATGGCTCACTAATTTAAAACTTTAAATCCCAAGGGCCATGAATCTGATTTTTTTAAAAAGATTTGATTTATATTTCTGGAATAGTAATTATTAATGTGTTTATATGATATGAAATATTTAAGGAAAATGATTAGCATTTTTATTTTAATAAAATTTGTATCGGACCTTTGTTTTTACCATATGTTCAAAGTTTATTTCATTACAAAATAATACTAGTTATTTTCAGCATTTCAAATTTTAATTTGATAATTTTTCATGTTTATAATTTTTTTTTAACCTAAATGGCATTACAAGAGTTATAATTCCTTCATGCTGAAATTTGTACTCATTTTCAATGATGGGACAAAGATTATTTTAAAAATTTTAATTTAAAATTTAATTGCTTTGTACACAGCAATGGGTTTATATTTTTGATGGAGTCAGTAGACAAAGGCCTTGATTGGAATGAAAGGAATTTAGATTTTTGTGAGAAGATTAATATAAGTTTTTATTTTCATTTTTGTTTAATTTGCTATTGTCAGTGCTTGCTGCTAAGGAAGCTATTATCAGCTATTTCCAAATCAATCTAGCTTTTTCATTCTTTGGATAACAATGAACATATAATATTCTGTGAGTTATAATAATGTTGAACAAGGGTTTTCCCCTGCCGGTTGGCATCTCCCTCATTTAAATTTTAAAACATTTGTAGATCAGTTTCAGGCAACTAAGTTTGAAAAGATTCCATTCGCTCTAGTAGTTTGAGCAGAAACTGAAAAAGTCATTGAAGGACATTTTAATTCACAAAGAAAAAGAATGTGAGAATGTGACATGGTGACAATTGGAGATAAGTTAATAGTGAAATACTTTTTTTTTAAAGTCCTTTAACCGATGGTCGAAGGGGGTCCTAATGTTTCCACTAGAACTTACTAGGGGCTTTGGTAGACCTTGGTGGGTGCCCCGACTCCTTTCCAGGTCAGCGGAGGACTTTCTTAGCGTTAGTCTTTCATCATTTTTATGGTGGCTTTACGTGGGCTCGATCCCACGCCCCTCAGCTTGTGAGGCGAGCGCACTATTGACTTCGCTATCCAGCCGCCAAAATTCTTTGCCAGAAATTAAAAAATGAGCATTTTGTGGCCAAAATATGGAGCTGGCCAGTCCCAACCAGACAGACTTATGTAAATGTTAAAAATGGACTGTCAGATTCACATGAGAACAAAGCGGTAAGAACAGTGAGCTGACAGTATGATGGCCCAAGGGGCAAATGCCATTTGTAACAACATAGCCGACAGAAGCTCTGCTGGAAACAGGATCACTGACATCAGAGTCTAGGTAACTAAATGAAAGTTGAAACATTGTTCTACCTACTCTTACTTTACCAAGCTAGACAAACTCATTAAACACAGGCTCCAATGATATTAGTGCGCCTGTTGTATTCATGCCCTAAGCTTGAAGTGAAGGCAACCAGGACTATGGGAGAGCCCTTTGTTTGGCCACAATAATAGCCAGGACATTTAATTAGCACAAGCTTAAGCATCCTCCAGAAAATGAATGTTAATATCTTTCTGTTACTCTTATTCACACTAAACTCTCAATAAATAAAGGAGGAATGTGTTCTTTATGTCCATTGGTTCAAGTGGAATTAAGGAAAATGCATTATTTAAAATATAATTAAACCTTATCATTGTGAAAAAACTGTTATAATAATGCTAATTTATTTTAAATTAATATATTTAGGGGCTGAGCCATTGGTAACCTGGTTCTCTGGAAATGCCAAGTAATATGCACCAAAGAAAATTTGGGCTAGGAAATTTTAAAAAAACAATGATAATGATTTTTTAAACATAAGTTTTTGTTAATTTTACAAGAATTAAAAAATGATTAAAATAACTAGCCAGAATTGAAGAATAAATGTGGCCTAAATTAAAACTGCAAAGCTGTCAAATAATAATTTACTTTAAAAAATTTAAGAATACAATTACAAAATTTATTAAAGTTTACAATGAATTGAACAATGAATAAATCTTTCCCTTTTGCATAAAATGTATTGAACCACACAATTACTCATTTAGCATATAAATTTTTTGCCCCCAAAATTTTATCACTTCATAAAAATTATGAATAAAATAAATGCATAATAATATATAGATTAGTTTGCAGGCCACCTTTTTGTGGCTGATTCTGTAGAGTGAAGTTAAAATAAGTAACATAGATATCATCTTAATAATTCATTACTAAATACCCCTATATTTGGAAAACAAGATTAAAACTTTTGAGAAGCAGACTGTTTGGAATACCTATGCCAAAATGATACATCCCAGTTTACAAAATCTAAACTTAATTTCAAAAATAATTAATCAAAGCATAAACTTATTAATTAATAAATATAAAACAATATATATATTACTGCAGTGGACTGAATAAATTAATATGATCTTTATTAATGAAATTAAAATGTAAACATTAATCCTAATTAGATAACTTTATTTGCATAATATATGCATTCAATTTTTCAAAATTAGAAAAAATCTATTTTATTTGTAGAGTTTTAATTAAATTTGTAATTTAAGAAGCCTAAAAAAAATCCCAACAAACACTAGAATAATATTCAGTGTGTGAAGCTGTAAAAAAAAACCTATAAAATGAAAGAACACTTTGGATACTGTATGGAAACAGCCAGTTAATGGTAACATGGGACAGAAATGGGAGAAGCAAAGGAGACCAGCCAGCCAATCAAGAGGCTTTCACTTTTTGGTCTATAGATCTGACTTTCCTCTTTCTCAACTGTAAGGCATGAAGAAATAGATCAGTTGGGTCATCTCACAAAGGTTAATAGTTAAAAATATCTTAAAGACTCACTTAATGGATTAGTAAGAAGTTGACAGCCTTTTGTGTTTCCACCTTTATGGGTATGAACAACTGATGTGGCTATTGCCTCTATAGTTCCAATGTTTGGGGCATTGGCCAAAGTGAAAAGGCCACCATCTGTAACTTTTGTACAACCATTTATGTTTACCTGCAAAGGATAATTCAGAAAAAAATGCAGGTAGCAGTTTAATTTTTTTAACAAAAACATTTTTATCAAGCAAAAGATAAATAACTGCATCTCATTGTGCACAACTGTTATAATAATGCTAATTTATTTTAAGTTAATATATTTTGGGGCTGAGCCATTGGTAATCTTGATCACTGGAAATGCCAAGTAATATGCACCAAAGAAAATGTGGACTAGGAGATTTTAAAACAACAATGATAACGATTTTTTAAACATAAGTGCTTAAATTCACTTGCCAGAATTGAAAAATAAATGTGGCCTAAATTAAAACTGCAAAGCTGTCAAATAATAATTTACTTTTGAAAATTTAAGAATATATTTTTAGCTTGTAATTTCATTTAAAATTTACTTTCCAAGATGACTGGGGTATAATTTATTTCAATTTACAGTCGAACCCACTTATCTCGAGCTCGGTTATATCGACCACCCTATTATGTCGACGTTTTTTATTGGAACCGCCAAATTCTCTCTTTGTCTTAGCATTTTCTCATCGGTAAATTTGATTCTTTTAAGTCGCCGAAACCTAGTATCTCGAGCACAAAAGAGGGCCAAATTTGCAACTTAACTCGATTTTCGTTGGTTGAAAATAAAGGTTTGTATCGAGAAACGACGGTGGTTTTTATATAATTAAATAAAAAAATTAATAAATTATTATTCTTTTAAAAGTTTGTTGTTGTTGCTTTGTTACCAGTAAGATAAGTGACTGTGACACTAACACGCGCGTGACGATGAAACTGATTAACACACACACAGTACACACAGTCCACAGCCGCGCCACAGCGTGCTGTGATCAACGGTCAAGGCCACAATAGTTTTATTTATATTACAAAGTTTGATTGACTGAGGAAATTCGAGAACGTTCTGATAGTTAATTAACAGATATCCTGCACGTCAAAAGCATTAAACTTAAAATAACCATATTGATTTGTTTATTTGTATTTTAAATTCGCTGATACGATGGCAAAAGCGACTGCGACACGGCGAAGCGTAAACTTTGACCTTTTAGCGCATGCGCAGACAATTATTAACTGGTAACTTATTTTTCATTAAATAAATGGAATCGAAACATGACAGAGACGTAATCAAAGTCCTTTACTACGGCATAAATATATACACATCAAAAGCATTAAACTTAAAATAACCATATTGATTTGTTTATTTGTATTTTAAATTCGCTGATACGACGGAAAACGCGACTGTGACACGGGGAAGCGTAAACTTTAACCTTTTAGCGCATGCGCAGACAATTATTTTAAACTGGTAACTTATTTTTCATTAAATAAATGGAATCAAACATGACAGAAACGTAATCAAAGTCCTTTACTTCGGCATAAATATATATGCATGTGTATATATATGTATATATATATATATATATATATATAAATTCCCGATTAGTCATAACTTTTCCCGACTTTCAAGGCCGAGAATTTATTTTTAAGAATTCCCGACTTTTTCCCGTTTTCCTGAGTGGGAACCATGGTTATATTTAAATTTTAAACGGTCCTTAAAAACGAACGGTCATTACAACCTTAGACTTAGGAAAGAGTGAAGAAATATTAGGGTTCCGATACGATTCCGATAAATCATCCCATCACTAATTAACGCTAACTAATTAATCATGTACATAAAGAAATTTCAAGCACATGTTAATATTTTGCCGCCATATTGATTTTCCTTTATCTCGATCATCGGTTATGTCGACGCCATTTTTCATACCCTAACGCCGTCGACATAAGCGGTTTCGACTGTATTTAATTTTTATAATTTTATTGACATCTTTTATAAATTATGCAAAATAATTTTTTTATAAATTAACGTAATTTAAAATTTTTTGAATTATATAGAGAAGTAATTAGAACTCGAATAACTATCTCCTAAAAAATATAAACAAGTAATAAAAACTCCAATGAGTAATTAAATGCAATTTCCAACAAAGAATTTCAGATTTTTTTATTCAAGGGAAATCATTCTAGAGTCACACCAAGAATGTGTCAATATAATGCAACAGTTTAACATTACCATTCACAAAGCGGGAAAACCCCATTAACTATCATTCTAGATTATATTAAACGTCATTTCAAATCAATAATTCTGAAACTAAAAAAAACAATTGCTATCTACAAATTCCTGCTAAAATTACGGGAGTTGAACCAAAAGAGATTTTTCAAAAATTCCTTCTCCAACATTGTTCTTAATATTAATAGCTTTAGTTTGGCATTTGTTTCAGATGTTATGGTTGGCGAGAAATTGACAAAATACAGATTTTTTAAAAAAAATTTTCCCCAGGAAATCCAGTAAACCTTTTCTGTAATTTTTTTGGCCTGTGCACATTCTTGGGACATCCTTAACATATTTGCAAAAGACCTGAACCCTCTATCTGGTATGGTTTAGGAGGAGTTGCTGTTAAAGCTCAAAAAGACAGGCCAGACATTTCAAATATATAAACGCCATTTCCTACAAGAAATTGAGTTAAAAAATTGCTACCTTATGAGCAATGTTCCCTTTAAAAAAGCTGGTGTGCAAAGTTGCACAGCATCCCTTTTTGGGCAATGATTTATAAAATTTGCTGCGCGTCGTTTGTCAGATATCTGCGCGACCCCGCAGCCGTGCAGCTTAAAGGAAACATTGCTTATGAAAATATTTAATGAAGCAATTTTTTATTTAATGAAAAAAATTAAATACCCTAATGTTTTTTGAGCTGGCAGACAACCCCTTGACAAGCCAATGCAGTCCAACATCTGTGACAACACTGCACCCTTCAAGAGAGACTCTGGACACGTGTGAAAACACATCCTGAAATGATTTCAATTTAAAAAGAATTTTATTGAAGAAATGGTTACCAAAAAACAAAACAAAAAAAAACAACTAAATTTCTGTTCATGGACTAAATGAGGCAATTAGAGTTTAAATATTTTATATTTCATTTTTGGAACTCAAATTAAATAAATTTATAATATAAAAAATGAAGAGAATAAATGACATTTCAATTACAGTATTATAAAAATTATTGAATTAACATTTCTAATTTGCCCTCCTTACCTGTCCAACTGTCTTAAACAAGGTTTTGATAACGGCATCTGTAATATATCCATCCTTACCGAAGTCAATAATTTCAATGGCCTTTTGTTTATCTGCTGCTTTTTTCTGTGTACTCTAAGAAAAGAATGCATCAAATTTTAGACAATATTCAGAGTAAAAATTACCAATAAAATAAATAGAAGTAAAAAAAAAGATTTTTAAAAACCACGTTTTTATAAGTGGACTAAAAAGAAGAAAATAATTTTTTTTTCACAGAATTGTGAAGCAAAAATCTTTTTCTGGATTGATAAAAATTTGAAACTTATATGCTCTAGTACTATGATGTAATATGACTAAAAACGTGGGGCTGGCGCTTCTCAGGCTTAATTAATTCAATTCACTCATTTTCTTACTCGTCATTAGTAAACCCTAATCATTTTAGCCAAACGCTTAAAAAGCGCCCGCCCACGTTTTTATCTGTGAAAAAAAAATTATTTTCTTCTTTTTAGTCCGCTTATAAAAACGTGGTTTTAAAAAAAAATTTTTTTACTTCTATTTATTTTATTCTTTTTAGCCTAAGTGTATGCTATGGTGAGTTTTGAAGTATTGATTATGTTCAAATATAATTCGCATTGCCCAACAAACATTTACAGACTATTTAATGACTGATCTCCCCTTGATGTTAAACATGGTTGATGTGGTCGGGGTTGGTGTGAACACAGTGTGAACACGGCACGTGAATGTAATGTAAACAAGAGCAGACAGATAATACATATTCTTATATATAGATGAACTAAAAAGTTCAATAATTTAATAACGGTACATTCGATCGATCTGAAATTTTGATACTAAGCATTGTCATCCAAGATCTATCTGTGGTAAAATTTTGAGATCTCTAGGACCATCAGAAGTGGTTTAATTTTACGTTGGCAGATTTGAAAAATTGTGGACAGACAAACAGGAACGAAAGTGAGTTAATAAAAACGTGGTAAAAATATTAATGCCATAAACAACAGCTCATGAATCAGCACATTTTGAGTATTTATAAATAGTAATCAAACAAAATGCTCCCTAAAACCTAAAGTACAGTATTCCATCAAATATCACGGTAGATAAGGACCGAGACCACCCATGATATTAAAAAATACACCAAGTATGACAAAACCATTATTTTTACCTTATTTAATTGCTTATAGGCTGTTTAAAACCATCCCTGTAATGTTTATAACCCACCCTTTACTATATTAATAACTAGCAAAATACCTGCGCTTTGCTGCAGAAATTAGGATTTCAGTTACCGTTGAGAACACAATTTCAAAACACCAATTGATTTCAATCTGGATCATGATGGATATACTACATATATTAACTTCACCGTCTTGTCTGTCTGTCTGTTTTGGTCCCGCAGAAAAAACAAAACCGAAAAGTAAAAAATGACACACTACCTGTGATCCTATCGAGCTGATAATTTTTAAAAAAATTTCATATGTTACCATTGCGGGGGATGGGGGGAGGGGGTACTCAACAACTTCCCAAAGTTTCATGCTCCTATGTACACCGGAAGTTGGATATTTAATGATGAGTCTGTTTTTATATAGCTTATATAAGGAAAAAAACCTACATTTGGGCCCCCGGCCCCCTAGTGAGTGATAATTTTATAATTTTTAGGCCTGTTACCATCGTGGGAGGGTACTCAAAAACTTGCCAAAGTTTCATGCTTCTACTTACAATGTAAGTTGGAGAATTAGTGATGAGTCAGTTTTATATAAGAAAAAAAACAACTACATTCTTGCCCCCAGCCCCCTAGTGAGGGATAATATAAATATTATTTTGCCAGTTACCATTTTGGGAGGGTACTAAACAACTTGGAAATTGGAGGTATAATGATGAGCCTGTTTTATGTAGCTCATTTAAGAAAAAACTACATTTGGGCCCCCGGCCCCCAGTTAGTGATATTTTAAATATTTTTTCGACTGTTACCAATGTGGGAGTGTACTCAAAAAATTTCTAAAGTTTCATGCTTCTACCTACACGGGAAGATGAGGAATTAGTGTTGATTCGGTTTAATATAGCCTATATATTGGAAAAAAAGGTTTTGGGCCCTCGCCACCCATGAGTGGAAATTGTTTAATTCTTTTTCACCAATTATCGTCATAAGAGTGTACTCAGCAAGTTCACAAAGTTTCATGTTTCTACCTTCACGGGAAGTTGGAGAATTAGTGATGAGTCAGTTTTAAATATAAGAAAAAAAACTACATTTTGGCCCCCACCCCCAGTAAGTGATAATTTATATAATTTTGTTTACCTTTTACCATCGTGGAATGTTACTTAATAAGTTAACAACTACCCAAAGTTTCATGCTTCTACCTACACGGAAAATAGGAGAATTAGTGATTTTCAGTTTTTATATAGCTCATATAAAGAAAAAACTACATTTGGGCCCCCAGCCCCCAGGAAGTGATAATTTAAATATTTTTTCACCTGTTACCATCGCGGGATTGTACTCAACAATTTTCAAAAGTTTCATGCTTCTGCCTACTCGGGAAATAGGAGAATTAGTGATAGGCCATATTAGGGAAAAAACGTTTTTGGGCATGAGTGTGAATTTTAAAATTATTTTACTCCAATTATCGTCGTGAGAGGCTACTCAACAACTTCCCAAAGTTTCATGCTTCTACCTACACGGGAAGTTGGAGAATTAGTGATGAGTCAGTCAGTGATTCTGTGAGTGAGGGCTTTGGCATTTATTAGTATAGATAATAGAAAGATTGTAACACTTGTTAGGTTGTACAGTACACTATTACAGTTCAGTACTGTACATAAATACACCTGTAACACTAGAGAATTAAGCAAGTATGTACATCCAACAAGTCAGTTACTGTGGCAATACATGTACAATACCTACATACATATGTAAAAAATAGATTTCTAAAAAGAAATTACAAATTAAACAAATAAATAATTATTAAAATAAAATATAAACAAATAATTTATGCAAGTAGAGGTAGTGAGAACCTTTACAATATGTAAATACATATGAAAAAAATTTAAGAACCTTTACAATATGTACATCGTATGAAAAAATATATTTTTAAAAACCCGTGAAGTAAGGAATCCGTGATAGTGGAACCGCGAAGTAGCGAGGGGTTACTGTATTCTTACTAGGGCTGCGGAAATTAACTATTAATTTCTCGATTAATCGTTAAAATTTTTTAACAATTTAATTGTTATAATGATTAGTCAACCCATCACTTAAAAATTATTTGAAGTCAAAAAGTATTTAAAAAATAATAAAAAATAGAAGCCGATAAATAATAAATTTCCTAAAAATTACACAAACATTTTGGTTTTAAACTATTGACTTACCGGAATGTTTAAAATGTTGATAAAGTTTGCCTACCATGGTTCTAACACTTCACCTACTTATCAAACCAAATGAAAAGCGTATTAAGCTAATGGCAGTAATGGAGTCTGACTCAGAAACAGAAAATGACCACAGCTCTTCTGATGAGTTATTGCGTTACAAAATGGAGTTGAAAGTTCATGAATCCATTAACCCTCTACAATGGTGGAAACTTAATGAACACCGATATCCTATTATGTCCTTTCTTGCCAAGACCGTTTTGTGCATTCCAGTTCCTTAGTTCAATGTGAATGATTGTTCAGCTCTGCTGGTTATATTGTCAATCAGACCCGCTCATTATTTGAACCAAATAATGTCAACACACTTGTCTTTATGCATAGTTGGTTAAAAGATGACAGATAAAGGAGGCATTCCGGTGTTATTAAGATTTTCAACAAGAACGTTTAATAAGTGTTACTTATGACATCATAAATTTTAATTTCTGGCTTTAATTGAAATTAACGATTAATTGATAGTTAATTTTTCCAAAGTTATCGATTAAATTTAAATTAATCGTTAACAGCCCTAATTCTTACCTTAATTTTTTCAGAGAACCTATCAATGGGAATATATCCTAAAGAAAAGACCTCATCTAGATCAGCAACTAATGTTTTAATCTCTTCTTCTGGATTCACAGTTTTTTTTGGCTCTGGTTTGGGGTTGATGACTCGTCGCAAAGATGCCTTTTTAACCTCTACATGAAATATGTATTTGAAATTTATGTCCATTATCTAAAAACTGTCTTTAAAAAAATAGTTAAGCTACTTATTGAAACATTGAAAATATTCCGTAAAATTAAACAAGACATTTAGACAGGAATTTTTTGAAAACATTAAAGGATTTAAAGAAAAATTACTTACCCCCAGCACCTTTTTCTGGTACTTTCACAGCCACTAAAATAAATATTTAATGGCCTTATTTTCTTCCCATATATTAATAATTCACAAAATATTTTGTAAACATTTAGAAAATAGTTAATTTTTTTATATAACTTACTATAGTTAAACATGATACATAAATATTAATGTCTGTAAAATTTCGGGGTAACATTATTTTGTTATCAAACTAGAGCAGTGTTTCTCAAATAGTCGGGCGCACCCCCGGGGGCGGGGGGGGGGAGGGCGCGAATTGGTGTACTTATAACAATTTTATAGACAAATGATACTATTTACTGTCGCGCGGGGGGCACGAAATGTTTTCTTCTTCCTAGGAGGGGGGCATGACAGAAAATAATTGAGAAACACTGAACTAGAGTGATATTTTAAAACTAAAATAAGCTTCTTATGTTAAGAAAGAATGGAAAAGCCAAAATCAAAGTGTCAACTTATTGAAGGACTTTTTTTAAAAATCCCATTAGAATTTGAGAACACAGTTAATAGCAATTGTTTTCTTAGTTGCATTTTAATATCCAAGAGTAACAGTCAATTAGATTAAAGAAAAGAAATTACCTGGTGCATTGTTGTTCTGCTGATCAGGTTTCTTTCGTGAAGGCTATACATAAAATAAGGTAATACTTTAAATCAATTATTAAAACAATCAGAATCATATTAAAACATGGATTTAACTGATATAATTCAAAAGCTTCTTTTTAAAACAATCTTCACTTTCTGTGTTAGATAATAATAAAAAATTGCTATTATAAAAATTCCTGGTCACACTTGTTTGTAAACTGATTAGATTGATAGTCTTCTGTAGTCAATATAAAAACTAACTCTATAAATAATATAAAAGTCTGTCAGTTGTGATATTTTTCTATAACATTTACATTTCAAATACTCTAGCATTCTTGCTGGTCAACCAGTTGTTTGCATAATGAATGAATTAGTAAAGAATAAAATAATGGATTATTCTAGCTTGGCCGATTATTTCTAGTATTTTATAATTACTTAGCTGCCTAACCACATGGCTATTATGATGAGAGTGGTCCTCGTTGACAATGACGGACAAGCAACACACATTCAATTACTTAAGACGCAATTGAGGTATAGACTAAGCCAAAATTAAAACTTAAAAAAAACAATTGACAACACTATACTTCTAAATCATCACCATTTCTAAATTATTTTAAACCTAGTATCCTCTAGATTAATTGTTGGATTGTCTGCCACCTATGTCCTAAAAACGTAGCGGAGATGTGAAAAACATATACATTTTTGTTGAACATTATTAATCATTGGAGAAGCATTATAGGGGTACTTTGTAAAGAGTGCTGCATTTGCATTTCATAAAAGTTTTATCGTCAGTGATGGTAATCAAGAGGTAAGATGTACAACCAGGGCCTGTCTTATGCCACTGCAACCTAAGAGGCCGCAGTGGGCCCCGTGCGTTCATGGGCCCGCCTATCTTAATTTTCACTTATTATCCTTATTAACTCCTTATCCCTACCTAAATTGGGCCCTGTGCAATCCGTTTCAAATACTAAGCTGCATAGAGCCTCACAATAGTATAGCACTCTACTTTTACAATAGTGTCAATAGTCAATATCAAAGGTACATATATAGGCTATATCAGGGGTGCACAACCTGCGGCCGTATGGCCGCATGCGGCCATGGGCACGAGAATGTGCGGCCATGGAAATCTGTTTAAATTATAATAACCTGCGGCCGTCAAATATTTGCAATTTGGCAATATATTATGTAAAGTTGTAAACGAGATATCGAATATTCATTTACACTCTTAAGCACTTGTTATTGCGAAATAAATTATGACTCCAGCAGCTGTAGCGTTAGCTGCAATGTTTAGCGCTCATAGACATTGAAATAGCTCTTGCCACGCTGGTGTTAGGGTGCAGCTGTAGCTCATGAGGGCAGGCCATGAAGTTTAGCAGCCTAATATTGAAGCACGCCGAAATCGTGTGATGCGCACATTCGCTGTATCGTGCTTGCTCTGTGTAACCGTGTAACCCGTCGGTCAACTTCAGTAGCTGCTACAGTACACGCAAATACCCAGAGGCCTGTCAACAAGTATCACTCTTAGCTGGCAGCCGCACAGGAAATCCAGACAGATTCTCGACATAACAGTGAATAAACATAAACAGTTTGCCTCATGCACAGAAGAGTACAGGATTTCTGTGACAAATGTCGTCTGCTACAAAATCATATCCAACAGCTCAATCTCTATCATTTCCCGCAACTCACCGCTCTAATCGACAGCCATGAAATAAGAAAAGATGAAATTCCGGCTAAGTCCTTTTCAGGCGTCCTCGAAGAGCTGTTGTTGGAATTCGCAGATTTCAGGATTTCGACAAGATCTCAGAAAATGTGAGGCTCGTTGTTTCTCCACATTTGGTTGAGACAGAGAGTACGCCGTTGGATGTCCAAATGGAACTGATCGAACTAAAAAATAACGCGCAGCTTGTGAAGAAATTCGAGGACAAAAACAATCTACTGGAGACATTGAAAGTAGCTGTGGAGTATCCCAAGCTTCGCGAAACAGCAAGAAACACTCTAGTGCTGTTTGGAAGCACTTACATTTGCGAAGCGTCATTTTCATGAATGAAATATCTCAATAACAAACATCGAACCCAAATGGTGGACACCAATCTGGCGTCAGGAATACAACTGATGATCCCCAGCGAGTGCCCGGACTTTGCGCGACTCTCGGGAAACATCCAAGAACAAGGCAGCCACTAATTTCTGGACTCTGGACTGCTAAGTTACATGGACAGTGTTAGTGAAGCAGCTTATCACTTATTCAATTATTGTGATCTCAGTGTACTAATGTCACTTAAAAATATACTCTTGCTGAACGTGTTTGACATGATGTTAGGTTTACGTGACAATGTTCAATAAAGTAGAAATATAAGAGTATATTGATGGAAATGTATTTGTTTGTAATTAAGCACTGTGTTTGCAACCAATTCATTATGATTATGTCATTATATCTCGCGTTGACTATTACAAGAGGTAAATTTTTTATAGTGACCGTTTCGTTTTTCAGTGAAAAATTTTTAGCGGCTGTTACAAAAGTAATTTTTTTTATGCGGCCGGCAATAGCCCAAAGGTTGCGAATCCCTGGACTATATCTATATGATGACATATGACATGACTTTCGACGTTATAGTATATCACAGTAATATATTTAACATAGACGACATAGTATAGTCATAGAAGTTCTACATTCTACATGAGATATTTTTATTTATTTATAAACTCAGAATATATCAATCCACCATTGCCATTACTGTACAATGAATTTGAATTTCGGTCAATTCAGATAAGTTACCCAGAAGGCATATATAATATAGCTATTAATTCTGCGTTCACTCGCTTTGAACCTAAACATCAAAGCGAGTGAACGCAGAATTAATAGCTATATTATATATGCCTTCTGGGTAACTTATCTGATTTGACCGAAATTCAAATTTTAAATTCTAAAACTGAACCTAAACATCAGTTTTAGAATTTTTATTTGTGAATTTAGGGTTGGGGTTAGGTATAGTTTTAGAATTTTAATAGTTGAATTTTCCAATTTTCGTATCACGTAGCATAGCAACAAAGATGGAAGCCATATATCATATAATATATATAACTATAACGTGGGTACATTAACTCCGAATTTACCTGAATTTCAATAAGTATAATAATTAAGAATAGTGCAGTGGAAACAGTCAAATACATTTCATTAAACATTTCCAGGGTAATCCTGAAGTTTCTAAACATATATTATTTCACAGCGAAATTTAATTTTCTCGTGAGAATTTACGTTTTTAATTTATTAAATGCATTAATATATGTTATATTTTAGCTATTATAGCACTAATTTGTAAGTTTTATTAATTTCTAAGGCTTTTTTTCAGCCCTTAAAGCTACATAATTTATAATCGGAGTGGGATACATCCATTTTGTTTATGTTGTACTCTACTTGCCGAGTTGTCACAGTAAGATGCCAAATGGAAATTTCTCACTTATAAACAAACAAAATAAGAATCAAACATCTAGTAACGAAATAAAAAATGAAATTGTCTTTAAAATATTTATTTATCTTCTGAGAACATTAAAATAGATGAAAAATACCTTTTAAAAAACATTTTCAGTCAGTAAATTTAATTTAGCATGGGTCGAGCCAGGTAAAAAAACATCTGGCTAGGTAAACAAAATGGACGTATCGTGACCAGATTATGTATTACATAGAGCCGGAAAAATGCCTTAGAAATTAAAAAGACTTAAAAGAAATTAAAAATTAGCGCTGTAATAGCTAAAATACAACATATAATAATCCATTTAATAAATTAAAAACGTAATTTCTCACTGTAATAGAACTTATGGCTAGTCAAGAGACAAGTCTTTAACATACTGCGGTCTGGTTAACAACTGTCTTTAATCACTATATACAATTCACTGTTATCAACTGTACAATCAACTACCTAAGCAGCTCGTATGCAATCAACCCCGGTTGCCTCTTGAACCGTACATTTATAGCCAGCTCTCCTCCCAGCCCTTGACCATGCACGCTTACAGTTCACCTCACAAACCACGTGTTTCATACTAGGTCAAGTCATTGCATTCTCATACAATGTAAACACAACAACACGTCTCTCACATCTCCCTTCTAACAAAAACAAATGAATGACCCAGATTATCAATAAGAGAATACTACAATTAAAAACATCGAACAATTCAGTACATGAACTCTAACACTGAATCTCCAAATGTCTTTTAAAGCACAGCACACCTTTATGTCTCTTTGTCTGGGTATCTCTTTGGTGGCTTCACCTGTCTCCCGTATCTTCTTGTTGTTGCTACTGACTTCGCCAGCCGAGTAGCGACTATTGCTGATGACCCATTTCTATCAACGATGGGAGCGTCTTCTTCATGCTCTAATTCTGGTGGGTCATACTCAAAAATATCTGTCACACCTCTCCTTCCACGAAATGTCTGTCTCAGCATGTTATTGTTTCGTCTGTTAGTCATACCATCGTTAGTCTTAACAATGTATGACCTTGGCGTCGTTGCTACTGACACGACGACTGCTGGCTGCCAAGAGCCTTTATATTCTTTCTGCATATACACTCTACTTCCAGGCTGGAAGTGTGTACGTGTGTATATTCTGGCTGATTTGTTGTAATGTTTCTCCTGCTCTTCTTTTCTTCTGACCCACATTTTCTTTGTTTCTTTTGGGTCAGCAAGTTTAGGCTTCAGATAACCATCCGTAGCAGGTAGATTCGCCCTGAGTCGTCTCCCCATTAGCAGTTGTGCAGGTGACGGTCCGTCTGCACACGGAGCGTTTCGTAGCTGCAGCAGTGCTATGTACGGGTCTTGACACGTAGCTTTAGCTTTCTTTAAAAGTTTCTTTATTGTTTGAATTGCCCTTTCAACCATGCCATTAGACTTTGGGTATATGGGACTTGACGTTGTGTGGCTGAATCCCCACTGTTTTGAAAATTGCTCAAATTCTTGACAGTGAAACTGGGGCCCGTTGTCACTTATCACTTGTCGTGGGATGCCATGCCTAGCAAATTGCGACTTCATGTAGTCATGTAGCCTGTAGCTAATAATTATTAATTATATTTATATCTGATGACTTGAGAGATGGAATGAGATTGAACTCAATAAATCTGCTATAGTAGTCCACTAGAAGTTAATAATTTTTTCCATCATGATGAAAAATGTCAGCTCCTATTTTTTCCCAAGGAAGCGTTTGAATGTCATGAGGTATCATGAGTTCTTTTTGATTTTGCTGTGACCTCTGATACTCATTGCATACTGCAGACTACTGCGAAAATTAAATTTCGCTTTGAAATAATATACATGTAGAAACTGCAGGATTACCCATTCCCTGTACCGACTCAAATTATCAAATTTCATGTTTAAAATTAGTAGATAGGCCTAATTATTAACATATTTGGGTACATTCAGAGTTGACGTACCCACGTTATGTGGCCGCCATCTTTGTTGCTATGCAACGTGACACGAAAATTGGAAAAATTCAACTATTAAAATTCTAAAACTAAACCTAACCCTAACCCTAAATTCACAATTAAATATTCTATAACTAAACCTAACCCCAACCCTAAATTGCACAAATAAAATTTCTAAAACTAAACCTAAATAACAAAGGAAGAGAACACAGAATTATTGCTATTACTATTAGTATTACTATTACTTAACTATAACTATTATTATTATTAATGATTAATTCCATTTATTTGTTAATGTTATTGTTGTGAAAAGTTAAGGCCAGCAAGTTATTTGTGATAAATATAATTATTTAAAACGAGATAAATAGTTTTACGTACCATTTTTTTAATATGAGCGACTGTTTTATTAGATTTTAGGCATTTTAGGACAGATAACTAGATACCCCATCTCAATTAAGTCGGCCATTTTGGTGGGCTTCCTTAGTAACAACAATTATTTTCTATCCAATCGGAAGCTAAGAAAATGAATAAGGGACCAAAAATAAACCACAAAAAAAAGAAAACAAGTCCTGTAACTCAGTGGTTCTCACAGTGGTGGTCTACAGTCCGATGCCGGTCCGAGGGCCATCCGCCGCCGTTACGCAAAAGTTATCAAGAAAGGACAGAAAAATATAATTATAATCCTCCATTGGCAACCATAAATACTAACCCTGTAGAATATGTCAATTTTTCGAAAATAAGCACATAAAATGAAATAAATAAAATAATATCAATTGATTTCTACTGGACTACTTGGATTTCACCGCAGCTAAGTGTTTTTTAAATTATTTCGTTATATTCGTTTCATGTGTGTACTATTTGTCCGTTGAGGAAGGCTCTTTGCCGAAACGTTCGCTGTTGTGTTATGTCCTGTGAGGCCTACTAATACCCTGTTTTTGTGTTTTACATTTATCTATTTAAAAGCCTGATTGCAGTTTCACCCCCATTACTTTAAGTAAGAGTTAGCAACTTATACTAATTACTTCTTACCACAACGTATCGTGTGTTTACTTGTTATTGTTTCGGTGTATTAAAATAAGAATTGTAAAGTCAGTTACTGTGTTTACTCATTCTCTTTGTGTTACGTGCAGGGTTAACAATCCATTTAATCATATATTCTAAACTTCATAGTAAGTTAGAAGGTTAATATCCCTTGCGGACGTAACACACACATATATAACTAAACACGCACATGCGCTTACACACACATATATAACTAAACACGCACACACATACACAAACACACACACTCACTCACACGCGCACTAACACATATAACTATTCACACTTACACACTCACACGCACATACAAACACCCAACCCCTCGACACCCCACACAAACACACACATCGTGGGACTTGTAAGTTATGTTAAATTCTTCTATCAAAATCCTCCTGATGACGCTTGACCAAAATTAGTCAAGAATATATTTTATTAAGAGATTTCCCATCATTTATCAACGTAACGATGGTTTGATCACTTGAAAATAAAATTTTTAACCAGTTGCCTTCAAATCCCTGTGGTATTGGGAATACTAACAAAATTAAGGATACTGAAGCTGGGTGTCATCAAATATTCCTAGAATTTTTTTTGTCCGAGTTAACTAGCACTAGCACATTTCTAGATATTTTAGCGTCCAGCTTATTTTTTGTTTGACTGTAGCTCAACAATTGCCCCGAAATCCGACATCGTCTTATCTTATCTATACAGACGCTCCTTCTATGCAGACGATAGTTGCGTCCACAGACCATGACAGATGATCTGTAGGTAAGTGATGCAGCGTTCACAGGCCACGGCTGTATGGGTTCCACGCATTACCCAGCCGCCTAAGGTACCCATTCGGAGCTGGGTGACTCAGGGACGCCCTAGGCCCGGGAAGCAAACCATTGCCTTCACACGGATTCGAACCCGTGACCATCGGTATGACAGTCCAGTGCGCTGCCACTCGACCACCGCGACAAAATGAGAGAAAATGAAATCCCTAGCAAACATGTTTCATCGAGTCTACACAGCTCTTCCCTTACAGCAGTTGTCATCTCCCAAAGTATGATCCAATAAAAGAGAATTCGAGGCTGCTTAGCAGGAAACAGCACAAAAAACCCCGGACCACACCACTTTTGAGGATCTTTATTTGAGGACCACCTTCAGATCCATTACGTGACCTCTTTGATTTCTGATACCATTGGCCGATGTTGCCGCATGCGCCAATAATCCACCGAGGCGAGAGTTCCGATTGGTTGAAGGTTTGTTTGCTCAGTTTCGATTGGCTGTCGGTATGTTACACCACGAGCCTAGCAATCAATACAGGCCCCCAATATGTATTTTCAATAGAGAGAGAGAGAAAAAAGAGGAAAAAAAGACTATTGTCGCTAACAGACGACAACCTAAATTATTTTTGTATTGTTTGCTGGATTGTTTTTTAAAAAATGTCGTCTGCTTGACGTGTGTGGTCGTTTGAAGTTCTCTGGAGAAAGTCATTACTCCCCCCCCCACACACACACACACTTACATGGAACAGAAATATTATTGAAAGGAGTTAACTTTTATCTAATATATAAAGCTCAGTTGGTGTTTGTATGTTTGTCTGTTTCACTTTTCGGCTGTAAGTTCGGCAAGCACGGAAAAACCATATGACGGACGGGGACCAAATTTGGCAGGGCGGTTCCTTTTAACCTGCAGATGGTTTTAGTATAGTTTTTGTAATTGAACTAATTGTCCCTTTTGTCTGAAAGCCGTAAATTAAAAAATCAGAAAATGTAGAGACAAAGAGAAAAATTAAGTTTCATTTCCATTTAACAACTTAATGCGGACATTCAAAAGGACTTACTTTTGGTGCAGTCATTTTTTCCAATACTTTATTTTGAGCGGTGCACTTTCAAAAATCTTTTGTCTAATTACGGTGCGCACATTTTCGTGTACCCTTCTTAAATTGAGCTGTGTCATATTATTATAACATTTATATTTGGTTTGGCTTTTACTAGGGCTGTTATCGATTAATTTAAATTTAATCGTTAACTGTTGAAAAATTATCGATTAATTAATCGATAATTTCGATTAAAACCAAAAATAGAAATTTATGACGTCATTAAACTGAACATTTCTCACGGACATTGAAAATTAAGAATATTTTGAACTAAATTTCATGACAATGTGTTGATACTTGATTTGTGCTGAAGGTGGTACGTCAGCGATGTATTTGATCCTTTAAAAGAGAATTGTTTATGGCAGTGGACACAGTAAATGTTTTCACCATCTTCGACTTTGCCATCCGCAGTTAGCTTAAAAACAACATATTTGCTCAACTTTCTAGTTATATGTTTAAATTTAACTGCGCTGATGCTGCCAGCAGGGCCGTCTTAACGCATAGGCCCGTTGGGCATTTGCCCGGGGGCCCACGAGCATAGGGGCCCCATGGGAATATGTTTATTTATATATATTATGTATATTCATTTTTTATTCCTGCGGGGGAAGGGCCCAACACTATTTTTTTGCCCGGGGGCCCAAAATGGTGTAAAGACGGCTCTGGCTGTCAGACATTTTATAATTTACGTCTGCCGGTCAACATATATTAATAAAATAAATTTTAATATTACGCGGGAGATATTTGTACGTAAAAAAATATATATAAATTATTATTAACTAGCCGGGTTACCCGGCGTCGCACGATTAAAATAATAGTCAACAGATTTTTAAAAAAAAATATTTCAATTCATTCATTCAAAAGCAATTTTAAAAATAAATTGAAATGTAATTAAAAATAAGTACATGTAATTTATATATTGCTTATATTAAGGCTTGTCGATAGACTATATTTTTGGTTTTTCCTTCTGGTGCAAAAATGAAAAGATTTTGTTGGTGACCCAACTCTAGAACATGCCACATATAGCTGTCCATGGGCAAAGCATGCTTCCTCAAGTACAATGCCTGCCACTTTTAAAGACTGTCCCTGTGCCTTGTTGATAGACATGGCAAATGCAAGCCTGATTGGAAACTGGAGGCGCTTGAAATCAAAAGGCATATCTGTTGGTATGAGTGGAATTCTTGGGATGAAGACATCTTCTCCTTTGGCGCAGCCTGTCAAAATTGTGGCTTCTATTACATGAGGTAAGAGATGCTTGATGCTCAATCGTGTTCCATTGCATAGTTTAGGGGGATCCAAATTTCTCAGAAGTATGATAGGAGCTCCGATTTTAAGTTCCAAGTTATGTGATGGCATGCCAGGAGGATCTAATGAATTCAAAAATTCTGTTGGATAGTAAACAGCTTGGGCCGGATCTGTAACCGTATCAATAGATTTGTAGTTTTTTGAAATGCCTGGTAGAAAATTGTGAATTTGAGAATTGATGCTGTTGACACTTGAATTCTTTGGAGCAAGAATGGCCCTTTCGCACAACCACTCAGGATTTTTAAACTGGTCTTGGATGTTTGGAAAAACGGCAAGTTTCAACTCTTCAAGTGACTTTGCTACAGTGCAAAAATTTGATGGGAAAGAAACTGTTCCTGATGCTGGGTCTACCTGCCACTTTTCCATCGCCAAGTTGAAGCAATTGATGTGAGAAGTAGCCTGCTGCATTATCTCCATGTAAATGGACTCTCATGTTGGTGGTCAGAGTCATTTTCTTGACCTGTTTCCACAGAGTTGAAGCTTTGAGGAAGGCATTCAACTCATCGCTTGGTGTTGACCTTGGAATGACAGGCAAAGTTTGTCGAAAATCTCCAGCTAATACCACAACTGTTCCTCCCATTAGTTTTGTGTTTCCTTTTAAATCCTGAAGAGTGTTGTTCAAGGCTTCAAGAGCTCGCTTGTGTGACATTGTACACTCATCCCAGACAATGAGAGAACACTGTTCTAGTACCTTGGCCTTTCCTGATCCTTTTGATATGTTGCAGGTTACATTCTCAGAATGGTTCATGTTCAAAGGTAACTTGAAGGCAGAATGAGCTGTTTTACCTCCTGCAAGCAATGTTGATGCTATGCCAGAAGAAGCAACGGCTATAGCAATACCTTTGTCTCGTCTGATTGTAGCCAAGAGCAAATTGATCACAAATGTTTTACCTGTACCTCCTGGAGCATCAAGGAATATGATTCCACCTTTTTTTGAGGTAACCAGTTCTAAGATGTGAATGTAGGCAGCTCTTTGATCCTCAACTAAACGTGGTTGATTTTCTGAGACATAGGCCATCAATTCATTTGTGTTATAATTTTGTTCTCGTAGAATTTCACTATTCTGAAGATTGTTTTCATTTCTTTGAGGCGTTGGTAACCCAAACTGGTCAAGGTTCCTTCCTGACATTGATACACACAAATCCTCCAACAACATAAGACACCTGTTGTAAATCTCATTAGAGAACTCAATTAGCAGTGTTTGATTCTCTCTCTTGGTTTGCAACATAATGTCCTCACTCAAATATGTTTTAAATGTATCCCAGAGAGCAAGTGGATTAGAAACAGAGCATGTTGTCAGCAAAATTGAAAACAGATGTCTCAAACGGGTAGGTGATTGAGATGTACATGCCTCCTCCATGGTCAAGACCCAATGGTGATCGTTTTCTAGTAGCCCTTGCATTTGGCAAGCTTCCCTAAATGTAGCACACACATGACCATCAACAGTTTTTAAGTCAGTGTAGGATGTTGGTCCTCTAACAACATGAAGTAGCATCCTCAAAAAGAAGCATTCTGCATTAGATGGGTGAACGGTGTACACACGTCCCAATGCATCTGAAGATTTTATCCCTGGATGATATTCAACATCTGCTCCTTGTTTGCGGCGTTTAAATAATTTTTGAGAAGCATTCCAAGTATAGTACCTTGGAACCACACAATAGAGAATGGTTTTTGCAAAGTCGTCTTGTTGGCACAGTTGAAAAAAAGCTGTCAAAGTTGTTCTTGGTGGCTCCAGAATTTGATGATATATATTTTCTTGGTTGAAGTATACTCTTTGCCCATTTTCAAGATGAACACTCAAGTGAACAACTGTTGGATACCGTTCATGAATTTGGAAATTCAAAATTCTCCAGACTGCTTCATTACTGCTGATGTAACGACCCATTAGAAATTTTTGCACCTCATCTGGATTCTCTTGGTTTCCTTCAAGACCAAAAACGGCCTGGTCACTTCCTTTATTGACGTACTTGCAGATGTATTTGATGGCCTTGACAGATTGGCAAGATTCGACATTTATGTGAGCTTGAAACATTTTTGTCAAAATTGGAGTGTAGGGAACCACCCATCTGTTGTCCATTTCTATTTCTTGATATGTTGAACCAACCTTCATTTTGATTTTTGCAGTAAAACCACCATCTCCTGGTTTACGGCGTCTGTACACAGGATAGCCATCTTCACCAGTTTTAGTTTCTTGTATCAAATTCCTTGGATATTTTTTTGAGCATTTCCCATCAACCATGCAAGCAGAGTTTCTGTTCAAGTTTCCACAGGGTCCATGCAGCATATTTTTCACAACAATTTCAAACAAAAAATTATCTTGTGTAGAGTTTGGTATTTCTGCTGAGATTACATTGTCAATTTGATTAGGTCGTAATTTTTTCATCAGCCAGATTAGGATGTGTGCATGGGGTAAGCCTCTCTTCTGCCATTCAATTGAGTACATCCAGCATCTCGTTTCACCATAGACATGACTTTTTGTAATGACTCCCATTAATTTTGATAGTTTTCGTTTGAAGACTCTAGCAACCAAATCATGTCGATCCACTGCTGATTGGCCAGGTAAAAGATGAGCCTGAATTTCTTGCCATAGTGGATTGCATGTAAAGGTGATAAACAAATCTGGCCTTCCATAATTTCTGACATAAGTCATAGCATCTTGAGTGTACTCATGCATGTGTCTTGGACTTCCTGTAAATGTTGCTGGCAAGATAACCATTTTCCCCAGATCATTTGGATTGGCATCATTTGCAATGGCATCTCTGAGGTGAATGTAGTCTTCAACTCTCAGCTTCTTTTGATTTAGACGGATGTAGAGCAAGCGTTCACTTTCAATTTTCGCGTACATATCTACGATGAATTGATGGAACAGCTGTCTAAATTTCAAGAGATGGTTATCTTCACCACTGCGAATCATGATTCGATATGCATAAAAGTCCATTGCTGTAACCTTTTTACCCAAAACATTGTTTCCCGTGTCTGGGTTTGTCTGAGGAATGCCAAAGGAGTACCCATCTTCACCTTGCCAAAACATTAGGGGGTATTGCAGAGCATCATAAGAGCGATGAGTTTCTGCAACTCTTTGGAGAAGGTTGTTTCGCTTTTGAAGGACAATGTCACGTCTGTCAAATTCATTTCCTACCATGACAATGGCCACTTCATCAAATGTTGGTACATTGAACCGCCTTTGGTGTTCATGTCTTGGTGCTTTGTCAGCTCGTATCACAACTTTGTATTCATCAGTTGGCATTCTTTCTAGAGCTGTCTTGAAAATTTGAAAGGTAGGCATTGTTTGCATGTAGGAATTCTTGCAACTCCAAAACAACATTTTGTTGCAAGTCTGGAAAGTTTGCACATCTTTGTTGGACTTCTCTAGCTTGGTCTCCCATGAAATAGATCTGCAGAAACTGAGGTTCGCCTTCAGCTGGCAGCAGAGATCCAGCCCTGTGATAAATTTGGCCTTGAACTTTAAATGTTGGCATGAATCCTTGTTCACGAATGTCTTTGCTGGCACCAAAAGATGTCATTTGAAAGCATGAGTTGTATTTTCTGATGTTGGCTAGGAAGCGTTTAGACGTTTGAGATACACCTTGAAGCAAATGATCAAGTGGCTCAGGTGGATGTTGCAGAGTCTCTAGTTTAACTTTGCCATTGGAACAGCACATTCCAGGGTGCTCATCTTTCCATTTAAATGCACTGCAATGCTTGCAGATCAAGTCCATCTCACCAATGTTGACCTTTTCATGTTGATGGTATGGAATATCTGGGTCATATTGATGAGCAGCACCTTTTAGGTCTTGCTGCATTTCATTTCTTCTTCTGTTTAAATTTCCATTTCTCTGGTCTGCAAGTCTTATTTGGGTTTGTTCATTTGTTTCATTTGCTCTTCTCATTGAAGATCTGACTCTTTTTTCATCAAGTCTTGTCTGTGTTTGTTTATTGGTTTCTATAGCTCTTCTGATTGAAACTCTTTCTCTCTCAACAGCAAGTCTTGCCTGTGTTTGTTCATTGGTTTCATTTTCTCTATGTAAGGCTTGCTTCTTTGCCGTTTTAGAAACACGACCTAATTGAGTTTTTCTTTTTGGGGGCATGAGTTCTCTGAAGAAAGATTGGAACATAATAGCTTATATATTGTTTTAGTGTACAACTGCTTTTAAGTATTTCCCTTTGTTAAACTTGCTTCTTAAATACCACACTGAAGGTTTTTTTTCTTCCCCCCCCCTTTTAGCATCAATAAACTTATAAGTAACTTAGATAAATAAGTAACTTATAAGTAAATTATTAAATTAGTTTAAATTTTGCTACCCCATGACTATTTGTTTAATTCAGACACATCAATTGTGTTTGGACATTTGTAAAACAGGTGAAGTTAATTTAAGTTTTGGATATATAATTTGTTTAGTGATATTTTGTATTGATTGTAAAATCAAAAAAAAATATTCAGAAGAGATTAATTTAATTGAACCTTCACCGGATCAATAAATATATGTATTTAATTCATCCTTCTTAACATCAATGAACAGATGAATTTAATGTATTCTATTAGCACCACTAAATGGCTGAAAGGTATTAGATAGGCTAATATATAAACTTGTTTACTACTTCAAGTTTGGTTAGGTAAGGTTAGTTATTGTAAAAACTTTTAAAAAAACACACTCTAAAGAGATTAATTTCATTTGTTCTTCTTAAGAATGTCAAGTTCTAGGGATTTTTATGACTCACAAGGCTTCAACTCAATAAGTCAAAACACCATCAGAACAATCAATATTTTAATTGAACAAAGAAATCCTTCAAGGCAAAATAATAACACTGTGCGTGCTCTCCGCTACAAAATCGTCCCTCTAGCATATCTCTCTATTGACGTCATCCCACACCAAACTACGTCACACCAAGCATGTGTCAAAATATGCGCACTGTGCAACAGTCAAACATTAACATTCCCAAAGCGGGAAAACCCCATCTAATATATTAAGATGAAAGTTTGTTTGTTTGTTTCTTTTGTTTGTTTTGTTACTCATAGAATGCCACACCGTTGGACCTAGGTGCTGAAATTTTGCATGGGACCCTCATTTGCTCAGGTCATAGGCTATGTAGTTTTTTTCTTATATAAAAAAACTGACTCATCCCTAATTCTCCAACTTCGCGTGTAGGTAGAAACATGGGGCGCCCGCAGGAGGGGGCAAGGGGGGGCGCTTGCCCCCCCCCTGGATTTATGGATTAAAAAATTGTTATGAGAAAATAAAGAGAAAGTAACTAAGCTGGTGCTGATCTCGTTTTACTGGGTAATTATTTTTATATTTTCAATATTGTAGAGAATTAGGGCGGTTAAAGGGTCTTTAGATCAAAGATTCCTCTTTCTGGCCAGGACTGGTAGTGGTAGTCTGGTCAATACTGGTAGTGGTAGTCTGGTCAGGACTGGTAGTGGTAGTCTGGTCAGGACTGACCAAGATGTGTGAAATGCCCCTTGTGGTAGCTTGGATAAGATGAATTCTGAATAGACCAAACCGCGTACAGATGCTCAGAGGTGCTGAATGTAGACTCTGTTATCTAAAGGTCAGCAGTGTGAAGCACTGACCAGGGGAAATGATTGCGATTGTACAAAACCAGACCAGGGGCTAACATCAAAGAGACCAGAGCGGGTCATGGTACCCCACCCAACCCCCGACATAATCTGGGGGGTGGTGGTACAAGATGATTCAATCATCATGATTGACATTAAATACTGACGTAATGTAGACCGGGGACTGGACAAAGGCGTGGCCTCCAAACTGAGGGAGTTGGTTATAGGACGTGACCAATAACGGACGGAGTTGTTTGCAACGGCGTTAGTAAAGATCATAAATAAACTGTATTAACTGTATAGGGGCCGTCCATAAAGTACGTCACGCTCCAGAAGGGGGGGGGGAGGGGGTGTAAGAAAGTTTTGACAATTTGTGACAGGAGGGAGGGGGGGTCCAGCCATGTGTGACGTCACGGTGTTTTATATTAAATTTTAATTATTTTGTAAATAAAAAAACCAAATTTGTGTTCGAAAGTGTGGCGTACTTTAGCGGGTGCGAGATTTGTGACAGTTTGTGACAAGGGGGAGGGGGGGGGAGTTAAAAATGTTCAAAAATAGCGTGACGTACTTTATGGACGGCCCCATATATGCTCAATCTCATATACTTTAAAAGACTCGTTCTGAAATGTTGGTCTATACAATGCCTGGTTTCTAGCTACCCCACAACAGTGGCCCATCCTTGTATAGTTTCGGTTCACAGCGTGATCACTTGAGCCCTATGGCAGATTTAGGGGAGGGGGCTGAACGGGCTAAGGCCAGGGGCCCCCGATGATTTAGGGGCCCCCAAATTTAGTATATTTTATAATAAAGGTGAACAGATGTTTGCATGAATCCCTGAAAAAATATCATAAATTAAATAAATTAATAAAAATCTTATCTATTATTAATCTGATCTCTTTTCGACCCAATACTCTTAGTAATCGAGAAACCTGATTTGATAGCTCAATAAGAGAAAATATTAAGGAATATTCTTTATTTTTTTTAATTTACAATTTCCGTCAAGCTCTCCTCGTCGCTTAGGCTTGCGTTGCAAGCGATCTGAGGATCGATCCCCAACGGTGGATTCTTTTCTTTCTTTTTATCTTTTTTGTTGTTATAATAATTTTTTTTTAATTTTTTTTTAATTTTTAAAAAAAATATTTTTTATAAAATATTGTTTTTGTCTTTTTACACTCACTTTTAGGATACCGGCAAACTTCTTCGTGTTCGGTTTTTTCATGAATAATCTTTTTGGCTGAATAGTTACAAGTTACAGTCTTATGTTAGCTGCTAGCAATCATTTTATTTAAAGGGACGCTGGCTCGATAGGGCTCCATTTTGAATTGCAGCCAGGGGCCCCGTGCAGTCTTAATTCGCCCCTGCTTGACCCCTCAAGCACGCGGATTCATCCCCTCACTGTCAACACTTCCAGAAATGCTGTACTTACAATAACTCATGATTATAAATGATAGATAATAGAAAGTAGTTACAAAAGAAATTGCAAAGAAAGAAAATAGAAAGAAAGAAAAATAATAAAATTAAAATAACTTTAAAATGAAAAAAAAGAAGAAAAAAACTAAGTCTTCAAACGAAATTCGATCCACTACCTGTTTCTTTGAGTTCAAAAATCCTGCGCACAACCGTTGGACCACAGAAGCATGAGAATTTAAGAAGTTTAAAAATATCTTATATCAGAAGCTTTTAATTGTCGGGGTTATATGATCCTGGCACTTCCACATAAGTAAAAGGTGTACGTGTATATTTTAGCACAATATTAATAAACGACAAGTAGTACTGATCTGCCGGCCAAAAATCTGCGTATAGCGCTAAGAATTATTGGGAAAAAATCACTCGAAAAATTTTTTGCCCCCCCCCTAGAAAATTTTCTGCGGGCGCCCATGGGTAGAAACTTTGGGAAGTTGTTGAGTAGCCTCTGACGACGATAATTTGCGTAAAAAAGTTGAATTTCAGTCATGGGGGCCTGGGGGCACAAAGACGTTTGTTTTCATAATATGAGCTATATGAAAATTGATAATTAAATTTTTTTTTGCTCGTTACCACCACGGAAGTGTACTTAACAACCACCCAGAGTTTTATGCTTCTAACTACACGGAATTAGTGATTTTTAGGTTCACTTGTGTTAAGTTTAATGACTTTCTTAATAAGTTCGTTAGCTAAAGTTTAAATAGTTAATTTGTTTAGCTTATGTAAACATAAAATTATGTAAACATGAAATGACAACATAGGTCCTAGGCCTTTATATGCATGTCAAGATCATTGATTCTTAACTTTAATAAGTAAGTTTATAGTAATGAGCAAGTTTTATTATGTAGTTGAAAATATTCCAATAATTATTTGTTAAGTATGTATGTGTATGCAACTATTTACTTTCTTCTTATTTTTTTGTATTTCTCTTGATTAACTTCATTTAGTGCCCCTTTTCTAAACTAATAAAGCCTAAGCCCCCTCTCACTAATGGTCCAACTTCCCTATGCACTATTTACTTTCTCTTATTTTTTTGTATTTCTCTTGATAACTCATTTAGTGCCCGTTTTCTGTACTAATTAAAGCCTAAGCCCCCTCTTACTAATGGTCCAACTTCCCATTTGACTAAAAGTCTGTAAAATTTCAGAATCATACTAAAAACAATTAAGCACGACTGAACTCTGAACTAAAAGTAATGAGTAAAAATCGCCCTTTATCTAATTTCCAGAAACAAAAACAGGAATTTTTTTTTACAAAATATAATGTCTTATCTGAAAACGGGAATCAAAAAAGAATTGAATCCCTTTGGTGAAACAGCAACATATACGATTTTGGAATCCATCGCTAAATGGGACCGTTTTGTTGAAAGGGACAAAAGTGAAAAAATTATAGTCAATTTTTAGTCAATGAAAGTTAATTTAAAGGCGGGCGCTTAAAATGAAGTCTTGTAATGCAGTACTGCTCCAAAAATAAATTGTATACTTTTTGATAGTCTTTATTAATTAGTGTTTTAATATGGAAATGATATATAATTCTTTTATATATTTGTCTCTATGTTATACGATTTAAATTTACGGCTTTTATGTGATAGGTATAATTTTAAAAATGAATTCAAGTATGTTTTGGATCATGTTTCACGATGGGACATCATAGTTTGTAAATTATATTTCAAACACCAGATTTAGTTTCTGAAAAATAAATAAATTATTTACGAAATTGAAAAAAAAGATGATATGTTTGACTAAACATCTATTTTTAAAATGGCTTTTGTTATTCCGCTACAGCGTAATGACCATGGCATATTCAATTCGCCGCCCAACTTAATTAATTGCTTTTAGGTTCACTTGTATTGAGTTTAATATACTTCTGTTTATAAGTCCGGTAGAAAGGTTTAAATTGTAAATTTATAGAGCTTATGTAATAAAAAAAACACAGCATTGGTCGTAGGCTTTTATATGCATGTAATAATCATTGATGATTAACTTTAATAAGTAAATTTAAGGGATTGAGCCAGTAAAATAAGCAAGAAAAATTAATAAAGAACGCGCAACAAATTTTAAGAAAAACAAAACGTATAGTTCCTCTAAATTACGATTAAGCTTTTTTGACTTGGGCAATTTCTTTCCACATAAAATACCCTCACATAATTAGTATTTGTTTAAATTAAAATTTGAGTCATTAGAAACAACATAATAAAACTCTTAATTTAAAAATAAATACCATGCATCGTGTGACAAATGTAATGAAATAGTTTTAACCCATCTATAATATAAAGAAAGTATTTGTATAAAAGGCCACTGTTTTGTACCGCAAGGCCAAAACAAATATGAATGTTATTATAATAAAATTACACTGCTCAATTTAAGATGCGTACACGAAAAGGTGCGCACCGTAATTTGACAATAAAAGATCTTTGAAAGCGCACGGCTCAAAATAAAGTATTGTAAAAAATAACGCACCAAAATGAACTCGTTTTGAATGCCCGCATGAAGCTGTTCAATATCGAAATGAGAATTTATTTTGTCTTTATTTGGCTCTACATTTTCTGATTATGGGCCCCCTTACCCTAGGGGTGGTCACCTGGGGTTGAAACATAGCCTACGACCTGTCTAGGGTCAAATGAGAGACCCCATGCAAAATTTCAGCATCCTGGGTCCAACGGTGTGGAATTCCATTGGTAACAAACACAACAAACACACAAACTTTCATCTTTATATATTAGATTATTAATAATTTATTATTTATTACTAAAATTTTAAAAGAATATTATAAATATTTTCTTAAATTTTAATCGAATTTTTATCGATTAAAATTATTTTAATCGATATTTAATCGATAAAATTTTTAACGATTAATCTAGAGATTAATCGATAATTTCCGCAGCCCTAGCTTTTACATAAGCAATATACACTTATACAGAGGTAGATTAAACTAAATAAAGTAAACCTGAAAACGCTTCATTATTTTGCATTGCGAATTGAATATGTTATGTTCATTCCTGTCTGCTTTCTATACTAATGACAGCCCAACTCCTCAGTCAATTATCACAAAGTTTCAAAATTCCCACTTGAATAGAAGACTTTAATTGTGCTGACTGATACCTTATCAAACTTATACATTATTTACCAAAGAATAGCACAACTCAAATTAAATTAACATACAGTAATATCACTTTCTCTTATATTAGTTTAATTAGTATAATTTAAAATTATTTAATCATTGGCTACCGGACTAATGGATAGACCAAGATCAAACTCAGTACATATAAACCTGATAATTTAAAGCCTTTTGAAATTCTAAATCGAATGTAACTCCTTCGTGTCCATGGTACCAAAACGTTGTTTTTTTTTCTTCTTAAAATGGCACATCTCTGTTTCACATAAGATTTTAACTACTGTAATAGATAAATCTGATAAATCTGGAAAAGGGTCAGCACACTCCCGCTACCAATTGCGGGTATATTTCTTGTATAATATATATATATATATATATATATATATATATATATAAGTGAAAGTATGTATGTATGTATGTATGAATGTATGGATGTATGTGTGTATGTGTGTGTGCGTGCGTGCGTGCGTGCGTGCGTGCGTGCGCGTGCGCGTGTGCGTGTGTGCGTGCGTGCGTGTATGTATGTATGCACGTATGCATGTATGTATGCCTTTTATAGCTGGCTAAACCATTCATCCGATCGCCATGAAACTTTTGGAGACTTTTGAGTACGCTCCCGGGATTGTAATAGGCAACTTTTTTTTCAAAATTTAACACTCATGAGACCCCGGGGGCCCATAATGTGATTTTTTTCTTATATGAGCTATATAAAAATTAGTTTAAGCGTTAGCTATTGGGTAAATTGGTGGATCTTAATCAAACTTTGTATATACCGTATTTTCACGCATATTCCCCGCACACGCATATACCCCGCAGAATTTTTAGATCATGTAAAAAAATTGTGGTATAACCCGCCCACGCTTATACTTATACCCCGCACAATCATGTCACGGTGAACCACTCTAGGAGATGTACTTACCGTACTATATTTTCACAACTCTATCAGTACCATGCATACAAAAATATCTCTTATTACTTAAAAAGTAATTGTTTATTTTAATAAAAAATATTATAGATCTAAATAATTATAAAATTATAATTTTGATATTGTATTCGATTGGCTAAACGTAAACAAGTGTGCACTATTTTAAAATCCCTTATATTAACTTCACCGGCGTCTCTGTCTCTCTGTCGTTCTGTCGTCATCTCATGGGCGGGCGGAAAAATGAAAGTAAAAAATGACCCACTTCCCGTGACCCGATCGAGGCTGAAATTCGGCACATGGACCCGTCTTACCTAACAATGCATGGTATCAAAATTCAGATCGATCTAACGTTCCGTAATTAAATTAATGCATTTTTAGTTCATCCTTATATAACGTATGTAATTCAAGTAATTCAAATTCACGGTTTGTTATTGTGTTTTTTTACGTGACATCTCAGTTCGCGCGTTGGAGCGATGTACCGGGGTGCTTTTGTTTACATTTTACGTGTCACGCTGAGCTCGGACCTGCGATCGGTGACCAGACCTTTCCCCTCTCCCACCCCTCCCACCCATCCGCCGGTTTTTAAAGCAAACGGCAGTTAAGACAGATTCAGTCTGTAAATGTTTGTCGGGTTTGAACATAATCAATAATGTTAGTTATGTCTCATATATAATGGATTTATAGTCAAAAACTTTGTTTTTCCGGGTTTGTTTTATTTTCGGTACACCGTACCATCAGACAACTGCAGTCGTTATACAAAACATTCGATTTACGACATGAACGAGAATTGCTTCCAAACCGGTTTAAACTGGACTATTCGCTTCCGAGGTTAACCGGGGAGACACATATAATACCAGAAGTTATACAGAATCTAATTTTATAATCGCGTTTTCCAAGTAATAGTGCCATTGATGCATTAATCAATAAAAAAAAATTCAGATACCCCGCCCGCTGAGATACCCCGCAGGGGGGGGTGCGGGGTTTGTAAAATCTGGTATAACCCGCGGGGAATATGCGTGAAAATACGGTAATGTAACAACTTGGTAGCTAATATTGAAATAATATAGGGCCCTGATTTCCTAATTTCCACTTCTTCGGGGCTGGGGGCCCAAAATGTCTTTTTTCATAAACGTTTACGATTTTATTCCCCATTTAATTATTAAAGATTTTGAAAAATATAGATAAATATATCCACTATAAAATTGATTGAAATAAACAGGTGTTTTTAACTTTATATCTTGCACTGAATGGACCCTGGGGCCTTTTATGTCTTTTTTTTGTTGCTTATATGAGCTTTATAAAAATTAGTTTATGCGCTAGCTACTGAGTAAATGAATGGATCTTAACCAAACTTTGTATACAAAAACATGGTAGCCCATATTAAAATAGCAAAGGGCACTTTACTTATAATGTTCATAGCTTCGGGGCTGGTGGCCCCAAATGTCTTTTAAAAAATATGTTTAAGATATTATTTCCCATTCTTTGTTAACGATCTTTGTATATATAAAAACTGAAAAGCCTATATACATATTACTATAGCGCACTGAACTCCTAATGTCCATTCCTCTTTTTTCCCCCAGTGTCAATTTTAAAAAAAAACAACTTTTAAGACGTTTTTTTTCCTTTTCGATTTTACATGATGTAGACCTATGTCGGATTAAAGGGGGGGGGGCTGAACGGGCTAAAGCCAGGGGCCCCGGATGATTAGGGGCCCCCAAATTTAGTATATTTTATAAGAAAGATGGACAAATGTTTGCATGAATTCCTGAAAATATCATAAATTAAATAAATTATTTTTTTTAAAAACTGATTTTATAGGCTCACTAAGAGAAAATATTAAAGATTATTGTTTATATTTTTAAACTTCACTTTTTCATCAGGCTCGTGTGGTCTTGAGGTAGAAAGTCGCCCTGCTGTGTAAGCGGTCACGCGATCGATTCCCGGCGTGGGCACACATATTTTTTTTTAAATTGTATTTTTACACTCAATATTAGGATACCGGCAAACAGTTATTTCTTCGTATTCCATTTTTTCATGAATAATCTTTGGCTGGGAAGGCCGATCCCATAGTACAGACAAAGTATGTTAAAGGAACCGATGAACTATTTAGTTACAAGTTACAGTCTTAAATTAGCTGCTAGCAATCATTTTATTTAAAGGGACGCTGGCTGGATAGGGCCCCCGTTTGAATTGCAGCCAGGGGCCCCGTGCAGTCTTAATCCGCCCCTGATGTAGACTGTAGAAAATATAAACACACATATCCATCATGATCCAGATTGCTATATACGAGTATAGGCATAGGGATTATGAAATTTATATCTTGCACCAATTATAGGACGCAAGGGTCTTTTATGTTTTTTAGTGATAAAAGCTTTAGACTTTAGAGTTTTATTTTATTCCACAGATTGCACTGATAATTTAATAATCTGTTGAGTACAATGGCAACAACAAAATTAAAATTATCACTCATTTTGGGGTCGGGGCATTTAAACTTAATATCGTTTTTTTATTTGAATGCTTTTTAAATATTATTTTATTTAACCATTTGCTATGAAACTTGGACTCTCTTTTGCACAAATCCGTGAGGGTTTCTGGAATTAATTGTTTTAAAAACGTACCACTCATTCCTTTCATTGAATTATTTTTTTTACTGAGATCGTTGCAACGCAAGACGGGTCTGCTAGTTACATTATAAAGTTAAAATTGGATTTTAACCCGGTGTAACAGGCCAGATTAAACCCCTGACCAGAATATACCCCAGGGGTTAAACTGGCCTAGGCCAGAATATACCCCCTCAGGGACGCGGTGGTCGAGTGGCAGCGCGTTCGACTGTCGTACCGATGGTCACGGGTTCGAATCCATGTGAAGGCAAGAATTTGTCTCCGGGGTCTAGGGCGTCCCTGAGTCCAAATGGATACCTAACACTAATTAGGCGGCTGGGTAATGCGTGTAACCCACAAAGCCGTTGTCTGTGAACGCTGCATCACTTGCCAACATATCATCTGTCATGGTCTGTGGACGCAATTATCTTCTGCATAGAAGGAGCGTCTGTATAGATAAGATAAGATAAGATAAGAAGAGGCCAGAATATACCCCCTTGACAACATGGAGATATATCGGAGAAAATTGATGAATGACTTTTTAGAATTTCTCTTCATGTTTCAGCTCTGTCAGAAAAATTAAACTCTTTTCTTAAGTAGCAAAATTGTTTTAACCCTCTATTACACAATGTGACCATTTGGTAACAAAGCGAAAAAATAATTATTTCACTAATGCTGGATTAGTTTTTAATTTTTCAGACTGATTCCCCTTTTATTTTATCATGTTTTGAACTTTTATACCGGATAACTCTTCACTTAGACCATTTCGTATTTTTGTAAGAGCAACTTTTAGTTGGTCACAGTGGGCTACACTTGTGTCTACCAAATCTAGTAAGTACAAGTTTTCGTTTTTTATCGCATAATGAAAATTTCTGTTCAAAAAAATGTTAAATGGTAACATTAATGTTTATACTATAATTATGTGAGCTTATGTTTGATATTTGTCATCAACGTTTGATAAAATTTGAAAAAAATGGTATGTGACCATTTGGTAACAGTGCGTCTATGTGGTTATTTTTTTTTGTTGTGGTTTTTCTTGTTGGAAAATGACAACATAGTAAATCTAACATTTTATAAGCGATATAAATAATGTTTTATTTATAGAATATTTATAAATATCAAATATTTATGTTAGCCTTTTATACTTTTATAAAATTAACAAGTTTTACAATCTTTAATGTTAAATTAAAAATAAAAATTTTAAAATTCTTTTTTATAAATAGAATTAGAAATATGGATGATAATCAATAATATACAACATATATATTTTGTACATTTTTAATGTTTTTTTTTCCTCTCAAGAATTCAAATAACAAAGTCATGTATCCATCAAGGTTTCATGGAAAAAATAAAGATGTACATGTTTGTGCCATTCCTGAGTACCCAGATGATAATGAACTATCTTAGGAAGATGACGATGACGTAGATTAAACTTTTAATCCAGAATCAGAGCACAACAGAGATTCAGGTAAATTTACATAATTTTTAAAAATAAAATATTACGTCTTATATCTTTTGAAAGAATAATTAAATATCATTCAATACAATTGTTGACGTAAACACAAAAAAAAATAATTCAATTTGTCCTTTTCAGACTCAACAACACCAGTCTCTGAGAGGGAAATGAATGAAGCACCTGGTAATTTTTTAGGTACTGCAGTCCAACCACAGGCAAAAGTATCAAATGGAAATTTTCTTTGCAGCAGAATTCTTTCCTCAAGATCCTGTTTTTGTTTTGTTTTATCGCTGTTGCAAAAGAGCATCAAAACCCTTTAGACTACTTTAGGGAAATTATTGATGAATAAATAATGGATACTTTTGTAATACAATCAAACATTTACAGAGCTCAGACAAATATGAACCAATATTTGGATGCTAATGAACTGCAGCAGTTTACTGGAGTTTATTTATGATGAGCATCATAGTTCAAATGCCAAAAGCAGTTGTTACTGGGGAATTGATACTCTTATGACAAGGTTGCTAATAAAAATATATCTATAACAATATAACCCCAACAGTTTAAAAAAATGTTTGTGTTGTTCTATTACTGGAGTGATTCATAACTTTGAATGATACTGCTGTAAAATTCTGCCGTGTAAAATAGAATTGGTTATAGGAGCTTCTGGAAACATTGTGCTTCGTCTAGTTATCAATGTTACAAGTAAGAAATAAACAACACTCAATGATTGTTTTCAAGTGGATATTATGAATATGGCAGTAGTTTAGGCATGACTGATCTATAGGAATGCCTGTAGTAATGCAGATTGGGACCCAAAAAAAAATCCTTTCTCTACTTGATTTCAAGACCCAGATCGCAATATGCCTAATGAAAAAAGGTAAAGTAGGGTTTAGAAAATGTGCTCATCATAGAGCCAAAGAAATGAGAGATCCTACTGCAGCTGTTTAACAAATACCAGTAAGACCTGACTATGTTGGGCATTTTCCTGAGCCAATTTACAAAAAAGAAAGATGCAAGAGATCAAATTGCAGGGGATTTTTTTAGAATTAAATGTGTAAAAATTAGTAACATGTACTGATGTAATATTCAACTTTTTCAAGACGCAAAAGTCAAACAGTTTCACTAGACTCAAACTAGATTTTTATGTAGGCGTATAAATGTTTACTGGCCTTTATGAAGGTATTTTATTAAAAAATATTATTAGATTTTTCCTTTATTTTTATTTTTTTTTACGTTGTAAAATAATGATTTTTGTTATCTTTACTATTATTTTCATGAATTATTGAAGCAGTATATTCAACATATAAAAATGTAATTGTAATAAAATTAATGTTTACACTTATTGGTGTTCACAATTAAATCATCATCTTTTAAAATTATTATAGTAGTCATGTTCTTATATATTCTGTTTTATTTTTTTTTACCTTTTAGACGCACTGTAACCATATGGTCACATACCATTAAAATCACAATTTTATAAAAATAGTATATTTTTCTTCCATATTATGTTTATATATGTCCAAAAGAAATATAATATCCAATCAAATATTTTTTTCCCATGAAAACCTAAAAGTGCGTAATAGAGGGTTAATTAAAATAAAATAATAATTATAAAATATTTTGCGATGAAAGAAAGGAGCATTACATTGTATTTGAATATGATGATGTCGTCTCGTTTCTAAAATATGAAATCTTATATAATTTTGATGATTCAAGATCAAAAGTTACAGTCTATGCAAATAGGGCCGGCCTAAGGGAATCGGAGGCCCTAGGCGAAGTGAATTTGGTGGCCCTAAATGTAATATAAAAATAAAAAATTAATGTGAAGGGAATCGGAGGCCCTAGGCGAAGTGAATTAGGTGGCCCTAAATGTAATATAAAAATAAAAAATAAATGTGGAAAGATTCTTGTGCGAGGCCCCCACTAATGGTGAGACTAATCGGAGGCCCTAGGTGGCTGCCTAGTTTGCCTATGCCTAAAGCCGGTGTTGCCAAATAAATCCTCCCCCATACAAAGTCTCCCCCGGAGACTCTGTTTAAAACAAATCCTCCGGGGGAGAAAATGTTTTCCTCCCGATTAAAATAAATTCGCCCCTACCCTGTAAAATATTGTCTCCCCCAAAATAAATCCGCCCCCATCATACTTTCGATATAAAACAAAGAGATCGATAAAAAACAAAAGAATAAAGAATACTTACTTGTGTATTGCTGTAATATTCACACATGTTTAGTGTAATACTATTTATGGTAGTGGCGTAGATATAGAGAGATAAGAGGGGGATGAGGTCCATACCGTTTTACATATCTCAGAGGCGTGACATAATATTCACACATGTTTACTGTAATATTATTTAGGGTAGTGGCGTAGATATAGAGAGATAAGAGGGGGGTGCGGTGCATACCGTTTGACTCCTCTCAGGGGCGTGACATAATATTCACACTTGTTTACATAAAAATACTATTTATTGTAGTGGCATAGATATAGAGAGATAAGAGGGGGTGCGGTCCATACCGTTTGACACCTCTCAGGGGCGTGACATAATATTCACACATGTTTACTGTAATACTATTTATTGTAGTGGCGTAGATATAAAGAGATAAGAGGGGGGTGCGGTCCATACCGTTTGACACCTCTCAGGGGCGTGACATAATATTCACACATTTTTACTGTAATACTATTTATGGAAGTGGCGTAGATATAGAGAGATAAGAGGGGGGTGCGGTGCATACCGTTTGACTCCTCTCAGGGGCGTGACATAATATTCACACTTGTTTACTGTAATACTATTTATGGTAGTGGCGTAGATATACAGAGATATGAGGGGGTGAGGAACATGCCGTTAGACTCCTGTCAGGGGCATGATGTAATTAGAAAAATTGCTTAATTACTTGATTTTTTCCCGCTTTCCTAATTGACGCACAGGCAGTTTTGGGGTGTATGAAGACAGTTTAAAAAAACAATAAAACAAGGATTATGACTTTGAAGGCATGGGTTTGTCTTTTCACTATAAACGGTAATGTCGTAATAATGTCGGGTGTTCAGACGGTGAGAAAGATTCTTACTATCCATCTAGAGTCGGAAGGAAAAGGGTGGGAGTGACCCAATTAAGTAAGCGCACAGCGGGAACAAAAATCGGGCTACGACACTGACCTGTTTAACTTATGACCTGATTATACAGTCTTTGGGCTATGCATTGTTATTGTGAGACGCAGAAGCGGGGCGTCAATGGGGGGGGGGTACTGGTGATGCTGACTGCATTGGCTGACAGTATCACAAGGGGTAAAACAAAATATAAAATTAAGTATGTTCCCGTTATTTGACACTGGCAAACTCGGGGGAGGACTATGGGTTTAATCGTGAGCGGGTGTCACATTGAGCTTACCGCACTGGGTGACGCAAACCTTAGTGATGCCTCGGGCGAGACAGCTACACTAATAATATATTATATAATAAGTTATTCCTTTAATAACTCTATCGAGACATTTATTAATTTCAAAATATCTAATTTAAAATCAAATAATTTACTAAAAATTGGCTTCTTGTATTTAAATTTTTCTCACACTCATTTATATATGCTACAGTAATAATGTGTCAGACTATATATATATATATATATATATATACATATTTCAATATACATAATTCCCGTCGTCTGTATGTTTGTATGTGTGTGTGGATGTAACACTATACTAATTTTAGAAAGCAGCGCACCAAATTACTGCACTAATGCATCAAAAGGTGTGCAAATTAAAGATGCGCTGTAAAAAAATATTATATGACGTCATTGTTTTAGCTCATATTTTAATTTTGGAAAAGGGAAAAAAGTAAAAAGAGGATTTGATGATGGTTAATTATAAAATCAAAAAACAAAGGTGACGCCTTAGGCGCCCTACAACCCCTATTATAAAATACTTTGTGTACATTTCTTAAAGTTTAATATTTCGTATATATCAAACAAGGACAAGTTAGTTGGGCTTTTGAAAAAGGTCGGTGCCGTAGACGCCCTAAAAAAGTGCATTTTTTCAAAATAAATATATTTTAGCTGAAAACTTCCGTCATTTTTGACGGGTGATACGCTAGTATATATATATATATATATATATATATATATATATATATATATATATATATATATATATATATTAGATCAGTGTTGTCCAACCGGTGTGCCGCGGCACACTAGCGTGCCGCGAGAAAATTTTAGTGTGCCGCGAAAGATTTCAAAAATACCATACATTGCTAGGCTTTTCGAACCTTCAAGTTTTGAAAAAAAATATGCTTAACCGAAAAAGAATTGAATAAAAACGTTTCATGTTTGTAATGTTCTGGTTGTGAGAATCTCTTGAAAGCTACAAAATTTCTCTCCTCCATTGGGAATAAATATCTGTTGTAAGTAAATAAAAACCCTTTCCTGCTGTTCACTTTTTAAAAAAAACGTTTAATTACAGACGGCTATGGATAATTTTTTGAAGAGAAGCCAGAAGGATTCCAGCGAGAATCAAAATGGAGAGAGAGCTGCGAAATCAAAGAAGAATGTTACCAAACGGAAATATCACGAGGAATAGCTTGAGTATGGTTTCATACAATGTGCAAATGATCCTTTCTTCCGTTTTGTCTTAATTGTAACATGGCATTGTCCAACGAGTCCATGAACCCCAGTAAACTGAAGCGGCATCTGAACTCAAATCATCCAGGATTGAAAGACAAGCCGAAAAGTTATTTCGCATCCATTCGGTCCAACTTAGAGCAGCAATAAAAATAATGAAGAAATGTTCCTCAATTCCTGTCAAAGCTCAGTTAGCAAGCTATAAAATTGCGAATCTTTTGGTCAAACAAAAGAAATCTCATTTGGACGCTGAGACAATCATATTGCCGTCTTTACGAATCGCAGTTGAGACTATGGAGTTGGGACCCGACGCTGTTGAAAAAATAAATAAGATTCCACTGTCTCACCAGAAGATGGGACGTCGGATTGCTGACATTTCGACAGATTTGGACAATCAAATTAAAGAGCATTTTGCGGAAGCCGACGACATCCAAAAGCTCTGGGCAATGCAAATCGATGAAAGTACTGACATCAGCGAAAGGCGCAACTGCTCGCATACGTCAAACGTGAAAGACTGCAGATGATAGACAGAGAAATAAGAGTTTGGTTATCCAGCAATGAGCCGCGTTTTTAGCTTATCTGCTCCAAAGAAAACGCTCACGTATCTCATTAATTATAAAACATCTTTTGAATAAACACTGATTTCTTGTTTTTTTTGTGAGGTGTGCCGTGCAAATTTTTTTACCAGTTTAGTGTGCCGTGAACGATTTTCGGTTGGACAACACTGTGTTAGATATTACAAATACTTTGAACGGAATAAGCGTTATTTCAGTTTCAGTTTCTTTAATTTAGTCAAAAATTTGCGTACACACACAAACATAGATTTTTAAAAATTAAATTATTTTTAAAACATTCCGAAATACTTTGCAATTATTGAACCTTATTTTCATAACATCACCATGCACGAATAGATGATCTCATACCACGATTATGAAATTATCCATACATATTATTTTTACACGCTTTTATTTAAGTCACAATGTTTGTATGTTATATCCATCCATCCATCCATCCTTCATTCAAATCTTGAAACGTAAAATTAAACCACTTCTGATGGTCCTAGAGATCTCAAAATTTTACCACAGATAGATCTTGGATGAAAATGCATAGTATCAAAATTTCAGATCGATCGAATGTACCGTATTGAAATTATTGCATTTTTAGTTTATATTTATATAAGCATCGATACCCGTCTGCTTTGTTGACATCCATGAGTTCACCACGTGAACACATCACCGTGGTATAAAACGTTAGGCGGGCGCTTATGAGGTGTTTTGCATAAAAAAATAGAGGTAAAAAAAAGATGTGTGGGCGTCAGACATGAATTGTAAAGAGTTTTTATTATAAGTTTTAAAAAATAGCTGTAAAAACAAAGTTTTTGACTATAAATCCCTTATATATGAGACATAACTAAAAGTAGTGATTATGTGAAAAGCGTGTCCTTTTTAAAAAAAGATTTTTTAAATATTTAATTATTCTTTATGAGTTTGAATAACAGTTTTAAAGACAAAAAATGTATTAAAATGTTAAAGCATTTTACAGATTTTACATAAAATCTAGGCTTTTGCTCCAATAATCATGACTAACGATAAATTTTCTGAGTATAATCTATACCGCCTCTTTCTAGAGTGTCTAAACTAAGCATGAAATTATGGACTGGACAGACCAATCTAGAGGTGTCCATAAGAGAAAAGATAATTAAGAAAATTGTATCTATCCGTTAACATATTTTACAAAGTCTTTAAATGTATTAAAATGTTAAAGGATTTTACAGATTTTACATAAAATCTAGGCTTTTGACACTGTCGACCATCAAATACTGCTGAAAACCCTGCAAAATTATTTTGGAATTTCTGGCTCAGTTCTGGCTTGGTTTCAATCATACTTATCTAACAGATCACAGGTAGTATCAGTAGATGGCTGTATCTCTCACAAAGCTGACTTGCTTTATGGTGTGCCTCAGGGCTCTGTTTTGGGTCCGGTACTTTTTGTACTGTATACAAGACCACTACTTCTACTGCTCGAAAAGCATTCAGTTAAAAGCCAATCGTTTGCAGATGATACTCAACTATATACTCACACTGATCCCTCTAATATGGACTCCGCTGTCCAATTGTTGCAGGAGTGCATTGGTGAAGTAAAGTCTTGGATGACGTTAAGCAAACTCAAGCTGAATGATGACAAGACTGAAGCACTTCTATTTTGCAACAATAAATCACGCAGTACTTTGTCTCTTCCGAAGTCAATTCACGTAGCCAGTTCGGATATTCTGTTCACAACATCGACTAGGAATCTTGGCTACATTATTTCTGACAACATGTCTATCAACAACTTCATCAACCACATCTGTCGCTCTGCCTACACTGCCATTCGTCAGATCAGCTCAATCCGTCATTACTTAACAGTTAGTGCCACAAAAACTCTAGTCTGTGCTCTTGTACTAGCTCGTATGGATTACTGCAATTCTCTTCTGTCAGGTGCGCCAAAACAATGCATTGAAAGAATACAGAAAGTTCAAAATTCAGCTGCCAGACTGGTGCTCAAGGCAAAAAAACATGACCATGTTACTCCACTTCTTCGCTCACTTCATTGGCTGCCTATACAAGCCCGTATTGATTACAAACTGGCCGTTCTCTGTCACAACTTCTTTTCGGACTCATGCCCATCGTATCTTACTGAACTTTTGTCGGTCTACTCACCCACTCGCCAGCTACGATCTTCTGCAGACACACGCGTTCTCTCTGTTCCAACAACACGCACCAAAACATTTGGTGAAAGGTCGTTCTCTTTTTGTGCAGCCAAACAATGGAATTCTCTTCCATTACACATACGTGGTATTCAAACAACCAAGTCCTTCAAGACTGCACTTAAGACACATCTTTTCAAAATTTATTTTCAAAATTGATGAAACAACATTTCTTGTAAATGATTAACGTAGCTTATGTATAATGTACTGTAATTTTGTGTGTTTGTTGTGATATGAAAGTTAATTTAATACTTATAGGTATGTTATTTCTTTCATGTAAAGCGCTGTGAACCCAGTTCCTTACTGGGATACAGCGCTATATAAATAATCAGTTTATTATTATTATTATTATTAAATGGTACTATGATGTTACAATATTATATTGCCAGATATTCTAAAATATTAGAAAGCTTTAGAACATACCCAAAAAAAAATATAGTATTAACACAAGAGAATCACAACTACAAGTTATTCTTATCTTTTTAGTAGGTAGAAAATACTTCGAGGATAACAATTAAGCTACAATTTCAAATCGCATAGTAAGAAAAGATTCTTTAAAAAAATTATCAATACTTTCATTGCAAATAACTAGTATTGCAAAACTTATCTTTCAAATATAAATTATATTATAATTAAAAGAAATATTAAACATACATACATACATTCATACATACACACATACATACATACATATATACATACATACATGCATACATACATACATACATTCAGCCATAGCATACATTACATACATATATACATACATACATACATACATACATACTTACATACATACAACATACATACATACTAACATACATACAATACATACATACATACATACATACATACATACATACATACATACATACATACATACATACATACATACATACATACATACATACATACATACATACATACATACATACATACATACATACATACACACATACATACATACATACAAATATACATACATACATACATACATACATACATACATACATACATACATACATACATACATACATACATACATACATACATACATACATACATACATACATAGATACATACATACATACATATGTATATGGATATTAAAAAAATACTTTATACATTACAGACGCTCCTTCTTTACTGGAGGTTATTGCGTCCTATGCTTGTCAATGGTTTATTCATGGTTTATGTAAGGTCTTGCATTTTTATTACAGTACTTATTAGGGTTTTACCGGATTTCAGCTCCGGATTAGCCGGATTCCGGCCATTTTTACACGCTTTTATTTTAGTCACACTGTTTGTATGTTGTATCCATCCATCCATCCTTCCTTCAAATCTTGAAACGTAAAATTAGACCACTTCTGATGGTCCTAGAGATCTCAAAATTTTACCACAGATAGATCTTGGATGACAATGTATTGTATCACAATTTCAGATCGATCGAATGTACCGTAATTAAATTAATCAATTTTTAGTTTATCTCTATTTATCACTATTTTGAATGTATAGTCGTCTGCTAGAGTTGACCTTCACGGCTCACTGGTTTCACTCCAGCCCTCGTTTACCAAATTCCCGTGTTTACATCAAGGGCAGGGGAGATCAGCGCGTTTCAGTCTGTAAATGTTTGTAAATAAAAGCGTGTCCTTTTAAAAAAAAGATTTTTTTCAAATTCGGCTCCGGCTTCGACAGAATTTTACTTCATAACTCCGGTCTAATCCATCAGGCCGGTAGAGCCATAAAAATATATATATATTTATAATAGCTCCGGCTCTGGCGAATCTGGAATCCGGCCATGTTTACAAATCCGTCTTATAAAACCAGTGAAATCCGGCCAGATCACCCCTAGTTTTAATATATATATATTTGTGTGTGTTTTTGTGTGCGTGAAAATGTCACTGGAACTTGTGTTTTCTTAATATTAAAATAATATTTTATTACAGTGAACATACAAACTTTAAAATTAAATTTATAATTTCAAATACTTCGTTGCAGGACATTACAATATTATCAGGCACTAAACATAAATAATTTTCAAAAATTAAATAAAATATCCTAAAGAAGAAATACGTACAAAAAATGTGAAGTATGTGATAAGCTTATTGAATGAATAGGCAAAGTTTTAGAACGTTATCAACGTTCCGCGTTCTTTTCGTTCACGTTTGGCTATTGTATCTTTGGGAAACGATATGACAATCACTTCACACACACAACGACGCATGTCATCAATGAAAAAGCCCACCTCTCAGCTACACCTTCAGTCTCTTGGGCTCTAACTTTCCGTAAGGTAATTGACTTTATGCCTAACTAATTCAGCAGCAAGCGCATCTCAAATTAACTATGCGGAAGCGTGCACCTCACCTCAACCCAGATCTCCACAGTACTGTGATCTGGGCTACACAATAAATTTAACGTATCGGGTGACTCCAACCCAGGCCACGACACTCATTGTTTAAACGCGTGACCTAATTTGTGTGTGTCTAAGTGTTGGCATATGCTGTGTTTCTTGAGACCGCTACACATAAAGTAATCCATTTTAAAAGAGTTTTTTAAAACTATATTTTAAGAGTAAACTTTAAATTTTTTATAAATTTACAAAGTTTGACTACTTGTATTTGCTAAATGTCTTCTGTAAATTTAGTAAACTCTACCGGTAATGGGCCGTCCATAAAGTACATCACGCTATTTTATTAACAAAATAATTAAAATTTAATATAAAACTCATGGCCGGACAACCCCCTCCCCCTGTCACAAACAGTCACACTTGTATACACCCCCCCTCTGAAGCGTGACGTACTTTATGGACGGCTTTTAAAAGACGGTCATAATATTTTAAAATAATTATAATGCCCACATAGAAATCGCAAATTTCGTTTAAATCCTAACCAAAGGTGCTTTTCACAAACGTAAAGAAAGTCATCAGTGTCACATTCTCGTATTACTTGATCATATTTCAGTTCATTTGTCTGTTATTCTTTTAAATAACTCTGGGCAATTAACCTACTCGAAATATGTGTCTATATCGACATACACCCACTAAGCCAGCAAATTGCTACGCCCCTGACTAAGCTTATGATTGCTGAATTTCCAAAAATCATACACAAATGCATGTGGAATAAATACAAATTATGTTGTAAGTCATAAAGTTTAATAAAACAATTATTTGTAATTTCCAATAATTAAGGGGAGGATTTATTTTAGCCCCGGAGAGTTTATTTTAAAACAAAGTCTCCCCCGGAGACTTTGTTTTAAAATAAACTCTCCGGGGGGAGACTTTATTTTGGGGGAGACTTTATTTCGTGACACCGGCTCTGATGCAAATATATATGGAATAAGTATAAGCGTTGTTTTTTTTTCATTTAACATTAACTTAATCAAGCACTACATGATTATTTTAAAACAATAATTTAAGAGTGGTTATATTTGTTGCTTTTCAAACGCGAGCGAACACTTTGGATTCCTTACCCTTATCTTATCTTACAATTTAAAGAGTCTCCTTCTGTACAGAAGATTATAACGTCCTACGCTTATCATTGGTTTATGTCTAGCCATGCATTTTATTAGAGTTTTAAATGTTGATAGTTTTGGTTTTCCTGGTTTCCTCAGCCAAACCATTCCACACTTTGATTCAAGTAGTCATCATGTAGTTGTTATGTATTGCCAGTGTTCACGTGTTGAATTACTTTATCTCTAAGGAGGATGTGGTTGTCCTCTGTTCCTGTCAGAATGTAGCTTATGGCCCTGAAGTAAACGCCCCCCACGCCCAATCTTTAATATGTACATCTCGGTTGTTCAAGATATCTATTGCGGCCATAATATACAAACTTGTCAAAAGTAAGGCCAAGAGTTGTGCTAAGACGGTTTCTTTTTGAAATTTTTAGTAGATTAAAAGTCCTAATCTGCATTTGTTTTGAAACAGGTTGTATCACGATGATATCTGTTTCTTCCCCCCCCCCATGCTTTCTTGTTGCAGAGTTGGCAAGAGGAAAATCTTTTTGTACACACTCCAAATGGAACTGCCAAAAATGTTGTGTATCACATTGCTTTAAGTTAAATGTACCCTTTTACATGGTTCTATTTTTAGAACAAGAAGTACAACGAGAAATGTTTTTATCGATGGCTGGAATTATAAAATAAAATAAAATAACGCTTTGATGCGTTGCATGTCCTTGCAAGAAAATATTCGTATATAATACCATGTAACCTACTAAATGAAGCATTTGACCATCAAATAAATTACTGTTCCATCTTCCGCAGGCCTGAGATCCGTAGTTAGCTTGGCCTTTCGTCCATACATAATTTCAAAAGGAGTGCACCTGGTTGAGGCATGTACACGTGGTATGCACTGGTATATTGTTCAGTGGTGGTGTCTTCTTGTTGGTTTTTGGCTTAAGGACAAAATATTTTTGACAGGCTTTGATATATTTGTGAACGCCATTCTTCATTATTTTTCAATAACGACGTTCAGAGATTGAGGCTGTCTTATCTCTGCCAAAATGGCCACCAAAATTTGGGTTTACATTAAACGTCTTTAGGATATTTGGCAGGCGACTTTTATTGAGAAATTCCTTTTAACCATGGTAAAGAATCAATCCCTTCTTTTGCTTCAAAAGGCTTTGCAGTTTGTCTAAATTGTGACTTGGCAATTTACCGTTTCTCTGAAGGTTAGTCATGGATCCACTGGGGTTACTCAACTTTCGCTGTAGAGTAGAATTGTAAAAGCTGATCATACAGTTGGCCTTCCATGGTTGAAAAAGTTTGTGCTCTAGTTGTTTTGGAGTTTATGTTATAGTGACCAAAAATGTGTTTTTAAAGTTGCGAAATCCGATTCGACAACTCTATAAAGATTGGCCTAATCCAATAAGGTTGCCACTATTCGCAATTTTGTGCTAATAATTTATATTTACGCCTTTCAAAGAAATACGGCTGGTTTAAAATAAAATAATAGGGCATGACGAGGTCAGAGGTTCTTTTGAATGCAGATTAAACGGAACACAATCCGTGCTACATAACAATAGATGAATGCATGGAAAGCTGACAATCCAACATTGGCGAAATCCAATAAGGATGACCGTACTGTTTTAAGAGTAACACAGGTTAAAATGAATTGCGCCGATTTAAAAAATAATAATTATTTACACTACTGGAACAAAGGCAAACTGAGCTATAGATAAAGAACCGAAATACGACAAGAAACATTGGGGCAGTCAACGATGTTTCCCACATTTTAAGTCGTCCTATTCTTTAAATTATTTTGCATGTCAGCGTAGATTCAGATACAATTTTTTTTTAAAGGGAAAGGCGCCATGATATGTTTATTTCATAAACAAAATGAAGATAGGCCAAAACCGATGTTGCCAGTAACATTTAAAATGTATGAGAGGAGAGGAAGAAAACAACAACAAACAAACAAACAAACAAACAAAACATCTATGCATAATTTAATTCAATAATTTAAAATAATCTTTATTGCCATACTCAAAATAATTAAACATTATGATTTGATTAATACGCGAGGCACTCAAAATAAATGTTTGCAAGTGTTTGAAAAGCTACAACTATAGTCCTTATCGCGCTTAAATTAATTTTTTTTTAAAAATCATTCATGTATTGCTTGAATTAGTCAATTTTAAATTTAAAAAACAAAACGCGGATTCCGGCTATACTTGTGTAGACTGTAAATTTAGATAAAAAGTAACTGTCCTATCAGACATCGTAATAAATAATTTTATTGTATTATTGTTATATTATCTCTATACATATAAGACGCATTTGTTGTCTTTCTGTCTGTTACCTAATAACTCAAGATCCAGACAACCAAATAACGTGAAATTTGGTACACATACACACAATGACATGAGAAAGGTTGTTAAACATGTTTCGTTCCATATATTTAAGACACTGGGGGCTGGGGGCCCAAAATGTAGTTTTTTTCCTTATTATGAGCAATATAAAAGATAAAAATAAAAAATTATCCTATTTCCCGTGTAGGTAGAAGCATGAAACTTTCGGTGGTTGTTAAGTATCATTTGGTGATCCTGACAGGTAAAAAAATTATATAAATTATCACTTACTGGGGGCCGGGGGCCCTAATGTAGTTTTTTTTCTTATATTTAAAACTGACTCAACACTAATTCTTCAACTTCCCATGAAGGTAGAAGCATGAAACTTTGGGAACTTGCTGAATACACTCTTATGACGATAATTGGCGCAAAATAATTTTTAAAAAATTCACTCATGGGTGGCCGCGGGCCCAAAACCGTTTTTTTTCCTTATATGGCTATATAAAACTGAATCAACACTAATTCCTCATATTTCTTTGTAGTTAGAAACATGAACTTTGGAAAGTTATTGAGTACCCTCCCGCGATGGTAGCAGTAAAAAAAAATCACTAACTGGGGGGCCGGGGGCCCAAATGTTATACATATAAGTTATAAGACGCATTTGTTGTATGTTTATCTGTTCCCTAATAAGTCAAGATCCAGACCACCAAATAACGTGAAATTTGGTACACATACACAAAAGTACATGGGAAAAGTTCTTAAACAGGTTTCGTTCCATATATATAAGATACTGGTGGCCTGTAACTGTTAACTTGTGTAACTCTTTATGTAGGCGTTCTCTCAATACACAATCTCGTGCACAATAATCCACTTAAGAACTTGTTTCAATAAAACAACTTTAATATTTATACTTTGTACACAGAAATATCATTTGAGGTTATACAATGTAGAAATCTTGAGGCACACACACATTCAGTCCGTTCACTCCGGAACTCCACTGACAACTATCTCGCCCAAGCCTTTCGACCAATGGGGAAGCTCCTCTGTTCCCGCGCTTATTACTCTCGTGACCTCTCCATCTGATCACGCAACATAGTCATGGTATACTGGTGGTTCACTCATGATTCACATGTGACATTCACCCCCATCCTTCAAAAAAAAATGTTTATGAAATACAACATTTTTGGTCTTCATAAAATCAAATTAATCTATATCTATATTCAAATTTCAAATATTTATCATCAATGAACATTCATTGCCTTACATACAACATCTGGACATACAATCAATAAGAAAAAATCTGTAGGACTGCAACAGTCTACCTGTGCTGAAAAAAGTGAAACAGAAATTTTTTTAACACATCTGTAATTTTGTGTAATTAATTTTTTTTTAACAATCAATATTATTAACATTAACTAATAATCCAGTGGAATTCAAACACTGTTCCTTGTCCAATGTTCAAAGAATAAAAATATTTTAATACTATTACAGTCTCTGGTTGTATCATTTAGGAATACACAAACTAATATTAATACAGTCTCTTGTTTTTATCATTTAGGAATTCACAGAATGTCTTTATTTATTGTCATTCTACTCAATATGTCTGCAACCACATTGTCCTTTCCCTTCACAGGTTTAATGTCAAATTAGTAGTCGGCTAATAGCATAGCCCAACGATTCACTTTGGCGTTGCTGATCTTCTTCTTGTTGAATGCCACAAGTGGTTTGTGGTCTGTTAGAAGAGTGAATGTTCTACCTAGAAGGTATTTTTGCAGTTTTTGTAGAGCCCACACTATGGCTAGACATTCTCTCTCTATGGTGCTGTAGTTACACACTGTTTTGGTCAAATTTCTGCTCAGATACTGTATAGGATGCAGGATACCATCATGTTCTTGCATGAGGCACGCTCCCAATGCAATGGACGATGCATCAGTAGAAACAATGAAAGGTTTGTCCCATTGAGGTGTAACTAAGATGGGTTTTTTCCTAAATGCTTCCTGAATATTCTCTAATGCGTTGATGCAATCTCCTGGAAACTGAAATTTTCGAATATCTTTGGTTTTTGTAACTTCTGTTAGTGGGTGAACAATTTCTGCATAATTTGCAATAAAAGGTCTGTAAAAGTTACATAGTCCCAGCAGGGCTTGCACTTGTTTCTTAGATTTTGGAACCGAAAGGTTAAAGATCTTGCTTTCATTCTCTGCAGTTGGAGTGATTGCACCACTTCCTATTCTGTATCCCAAAAAAATCTATATAATTCTTTCCAATGTTGATCTTTTCTGGTGATATTGTCACATTATGTTTCTTGATTCTATCCAGTACAGCTTCAAGTGTATGGATATGTGATTCCCAATCTTTAGTGTGGATACATATGTCGTCGACATAATGTACCACATTTGGAATTCCTTTTAGCATCACTTTCATAAATCTGTTAAAAGTGGCTGTACTGTTCACCACTCCAAATGGCATTACTAACCATTCATACACCTCATCCATGGCTATGAATGCAGTGTATTTGACAGAATCAGAATCCATATTTATCTGCCAAAAACCTCTGTTTAAGTCAAATGTGGTGAATATTCTGGAATTAACAATTCTGTCTATAATGTCTCTTGGGTCTCCAATAGGTTCATGGTCTAATTTTGTAATATTATTCAACTGTCTATAATCACAGCATAGTCGAATCTTTCCATTCTTCTTTTTTACTATGACAGTTGGTGAGGTATAGTTGGCTTCAACTGCTTTCCTTATTTTGTTTTCTTTGAGTTTGATCTGGCTATATGGAGTTCCGGAAAGGACGTTGCAACCCTGCAGAACAGGCTGCAGGAAGATCTGAATCGAATCGAAGACTACGCCAACCGATTGCGCCTAGTAGTCAATACGGAGAAAACGGTCCACTCCATTTTCACAAATGGACGGAATGCCCTGAAGCATGAGGTGGTGCTTCAGATATGTGGGAAAAGATTGAATTGGGATCGGACACCAACGTACTTGGGAATCAAGCTGGACCAGAAGGTCCAGCTACATAACCATGTGCGTGAATTGTGTGCCAAAGCCACAGCTAAACTGTCCCTGGTGAAGAAACTGGCTAGCACTAGTTGGGGTGCGGATGCAAGATTACCGAGAGCTCTCTATCTCGGTAGTGTGAGGGGTGCCATTGATTACAGCCTCCCGGTCCAGGCCTTTGCGAGCCGTACGGCTCTAGAGGGTCTGGACCGAATACAAAACCAAGCTCTATGGTTTGTATGCGGGGCGTTGCGTACGACACCCACAGCCACTGTAGAAATTATCTCAAACGAAGAACTCCCTGGCGATAAGGCGAGAAAAATCAATCATGACCACGGTGGAGCGATACCGTAGGTTGGAGCATGACGAACCCTGCTTCCAATTACAAGACCGATGGGTAAAGAGGACCCGACTGAAAAGGCCATCCTTCATGGATACGGTCTACGAACTAGAAGACTCAGTCCCCATACCCAAGCACAGGGAACGCATGCGACTGGTCCCTGCTCGAGGACCACATGAAAGCTCGGACTTGCCTAAACTACGTTTGACACTGGCAAATACAGCGGTGACGAAAGCCAGCCCCGTCGAGCACCAGCGAGACGAGACTCTGAAGACAATCGAAGCTTATGGCGACAGCGTGGTAAAAGTCTTTACGGACGGCTCGCGTTTCAAGGATGCAGAAGTGGATACGGTGTACTAATTCAATACCCTCAACCTAGACCTGATAGTATCGAACTGTCAGGACCGTGCGGATCCGCATACAGTAGTCACGACACCGAACTGGAGGCGATTTGCAAGGGTTTGAAGGAAGTGCGCCGACGTCTAGCAAGAAGAAAGGTTTTCCCGACCGTCGTAGTTTTCACCGACTCACGGTTTTCGCTCGAGACTGTATTTCGATCCTCTCTGGAGACGAAAACGGTCAGTGTCATTTTGGAAACAGTAGGTGAAATCCTAGCACGAGGCGGAAAAGTAGTCCTTCAGTACATCACTGGGCACAGTGGCGAGCCTCATTCAGACAGGGTCGATAAGTTAGCGAGAGAAGGTTCAGCTCAGCCCCAACCCGATCGCCTGATGACCCAGCTGGGGGTCAGATCGTGGCTTAAGGACCATTTCCGAGAAAAATGGCTCCAGGGCTGGGCATCTGGAAGCATGGCCAGAAAAGTATTCCAGTACATGCCGCGACCGAGCAAAAGCGACTCCTGGTGGAAAATTGGACGTAGCAATCAGACGCTCATAACTAGAATGAGAACTGAACATTGTCCCATACGAAGCTACCTGTACAAGTTTAACACCAGAAGGGAACTGGCCTGTCGGCTGTCTGGCCACCCAGAAGAGACGGTGGCCCACGTACTTGAAGAGTGCCCCGAGCTGTGCGGGGATTTGGAAGGTGAAGTAACGGTACCTGCAGAGGACTACCTCTACGGCGATGCCCGCTTGATGAGGCTCGCTTGCGATAAAATGAACCGGGTCTTTAGAGCCTAGCGGCTCGACCCAAAAGAGAATGAACATTCACGAGTAGGTAGTCAATTTCTTGCTTAAATGTGTCTCTATATGCCATTGGAATAGGGTATACTTTAGACTTGAAAGGTTCATGTTCCAATACTTGTATCTGGTGAGTCACAGTTGTTGTGTTCCCTGTTTCTTTTGTTATGACACCTTTGTATTTCTGAAGAATTTCCACCACTCTGTGTTTCATATTATCTGATATGTCAGATGATATTTTTTCAGTGTCAGGACTGTTCTTTTTCATCATGTTGTCATTTTCATCATTTACTTTGATGATGATATTAACAGGTTGCTTTCCTTCTTTATTGTCATCATATGCTCTTAGTTTGTCAATAAGTAATTTCTTTACATGTCCTTTGATATTGACAATGTATGTGACATCACTAAGTTTCTCTTCAATATTGTATGGACCTTCCCATGTGATTTCATTCTTTGTGTTTGGTAACCATACTAAGACTTGTTGTTTAGGCTCAAATGTTCTCAAATGTTTGTGTCTATTTTTGATTTCTCTATGTCTTGTACTTTGCTTGATTAGTCTTTGTTTTGCTGCTTCAATACTGTAAAGTATTTTGTCTCTAGTATCTGACATCAGCTGATATCTGTCCTGTATGGCATCTTGTTTGCTTATAAGCCTTTCTTTGAAATTCTTTAAGGGACTTGCAGGGTTTTGGCCAAACATTAACTCAAAAGGACTAAAGCCAGTGCTTTCATGTTTGCTGCTGTTGTATGCAAACAGTACTAAGGGTAAATATCCATGCCATCTGTCCTCATGGTCCACTGTTACCTTTAATAGCATATTCTTGATGGTTTTGTTTAGTCTTTCAATCACCCCATTTGACTGTGGATGGTAAACTGTGCTGTGCACTTGTGTAATGTTTAACATTTTCATAATGGCTTGAGTCATCTGTCCCTTGAATTGGCTGCCATTGTCCGACAGACGTGTTTGAGGAAAACCATATCTGCTAAAAACTTTGAGTAATGTATTGCATATACTTTCTGCGTCTATTCGTTTCAGTGGGATAGCTTCACCCCATCTGGTGGCTATGTCCACTATGGTTAGAGCATACATATGTTTCTTCTTGGACATCTTCTTGAATGGTCCTATCAGGTCTATGGCAGTTTTCTCGAATAAGAAGTTTGCCTTGTCAGATGATTGTATGGGTGCTGTGTGCCTCCCATCTTTGGGATTATGTCGTAGACACACTGTACATGCCTTGATGTATTCTTTTATCTGCCTTGCCATTTTAGGCCATTAAAAGTTTTCTGCTATTGTAGCAATTGTTTTCTTGGCGCCCATATGTCCACCTAAAGGACTGTCATGTGTCATTTTAATAATGGTTTCCTGTAACTTTTTGGGAAGAACCACTGTTTTGCACGTACCTTGCTGTGTAATATTTATTAATATGCCTTTATCTAGTTTGTAATTTTTGTTGTGGCCTGTTTCATTGTCTTTGATAAGTTTCATTTTTATTTCTCTGATTGTGTTGTCTTCTTCTCATAGTTGTTTGAACTCTTGTTTGGACATCAGTTGGCTTCCTATTTCAAGTCTCTCATCAACTTCAATGTCTATGTTCTCTTTTCTTTTAGCGGTGGCTCTTGTTTGTACAGTAGCACATAGTTGATGGTTGTTGTCATGCCAAGCTTTGAATACTTCATCAGTATTGTCCACCACACCGTCAATGTTCCCTATGATAAGATCACAAATGGCCTCTTGTAAGACTCTGGCTCTAACTTTCCCTTGAAGCCAGGGTGAGTTGATGGTGAAAATTGCAGTTGGACACTCTCTCTTTGTGCCATCCGCCATTATCAGTGTGTCTTTTTTCCCATCATACTCTTCTTCTTTCACCATCCTCTCATGTACCACAATTGTTGTGCATCCAGTGTCACGAAGACACATACACTTTCGATCATTGATGTATACTGGGTAACATTTCAGTGGTCCATGATCCTTTATAGTGGCCACAGTATTACCAGAGTGTGATTCTTCTTGTTTCATTTTTTCTTTATTATTTCCCTCTTGGTAGTCATTCCTTCTCCAGGGCTGATCATGATTTCTGTATCTGGAGTCATGATTATATCTGCCTCTCCATGATCTTCTACCTTTACTTTTAAAATGACCTTGTCTTGATCTTTCTTCTGTTTTCTTTCTTATAGGGCTGCCATTAGGTGACACCCTATTTGGTTGTCCTTTATTGTGGTAACACTGCTTCACCATATGTCCTGGCTTGTTACAGTACCAGCAAATAGACTGTCTGTTGCCTTGGTTTGGCAGACTCTTGTTTCTCATACCTTGCCTTTTTTCTTGACTTTTAATGTGTATTGCTGCAAATATGTCTTGTCTCTTATCCATTTCCACATTAGGATGAGAGTCTTTGAATGTTCTTAATGCATTTGTTAGCTCTGCTTGAGTACGAACTTTCTTGTCAGTTAAATATGTGAATAGAGTTGGTGTTGCATTTTCCAAAAACTTGTCAATTAACACCATGTCCAGTATGGCCTTTGGATTGCTCGTATCTATTGCTGTCAGTTCCAGCCATTTTGTTAGTTTGACTTGTGCTTCATGCACTATGATCTGTGGATCTTTGTCCATCTTAATTCTCATTTCATGAAATTCTTTTCTATAATCATTTTCTGACTTTCCAAAATGACATAGCAGTGCCTTCTTGACATTTTTATATATGCTTTTGTCTTCTTTGGCTATACTGTTGTAAGCTTCAAATGCTTCTCCAGTTAGTTGAGTCATCAATTGCGCTGGCCAATCTTCTTCGTTATAGCCTTTCATAGCCATTATGGATTCGAAATAATCCAGATAAACATCCATTTTTTATTTTTGGGTATCATATTTTCTTACTTTGATAGTATCCCTTGGCGCTGACCTTCTATTTGTTTCATTACCAGGATTTTGGCCTCTACTATCTAAATCAAGTTGTAGTTTTAATTTTTCGATTTCAAGTTGTTCAAATTCTCTTTTTACTATGAGTCTTTGCCTCTCTTTTTCTTCAGCCTCTTTTTGATTTTCTTTTTCTTCAGCTTTTCTTAGCTGTTCTTTTTCTTCAGTTATTCTTTGATTTTCTTTTTCTTCAGCTTTTCTTAGCTTTTCTTCTTCTTTGGCTTCCTTGACTTTCTTTTCGACAAAGTCTTTCAATTCTTTACCACTTAAGCCAAATTCTTTAACTATGGCAGTGAATTCCTTGTAGTGATCCATGTTTTGTTTGATTGAATAATATGAGTCTAGCAATTCGGTAAGGAATGTAGGTATATATTGATAGAGTAATAAATCGTCCAAATGAAAAATCTTGAATTCAAAAATGTTAAGTTCAAATAAGTGACACGTCTAAACCATGCAATCTACCTTTGACAAGATGAGACAACAAAAGAATCCTCACACGGGATCTTTAGTATACTTTATGTATACGCTCCCTCAGATTGACAAAGTATATCTAATGGTCCAATCGTTTTGAATAAAAGTCACTTGATTAAATTTTCAATTTTCGAGTAGTTTTTAAACAATTTAGTTTACTCCATTAATCCAAAATTGCAATTATCAAACTCTTCACACAATGAATGGATAAAAATTCCGTTCCTTTATTTTATAATTCACACCTCATAATTAATAGTCCATAGCCTTCCAAGTTCCAGGTTATGTTTACAAATATTTCCTGGAATCAACTAGCATTGAGCTTGTTGACGTCACGACCTATATATGTTCACCGTGTGTCACCATTCAGTAAGCCTACACGACCCAGATTCCAGTACTGTGTAGTATACTTGTACTGTCGTCGAATGTGACGTAGAACCAACTTGCTTGCTGACGTAGAACAAGCTAGGCGACCTAGTTGTATACACCATGTGCCTTATGCCGCCATCTTGAAATATTCTTGTATTTTCATTGAACCACAAAATTTTATTCACAGCTTGTAAATAAAACATCTTTCCTACTTAAGCAGTGAGTTTAACTTCTCTGACAAAGCTAAAACTCTAATAGAATTTCTAAAAGTCATTCATTCATTTTTACTATATATCCTCATGTTGTCAAAAAGGTATATTCTGGCCTGGTGGGGTAAATTCAGGCCTAGGCAAGATTATACCAGGATATATTCTGGCCTAGGTCAGATTATACACGGTTATATTCTGATCAGGGGTTTAATCTTGCCTGTTGCACCGGGCTGCAGTGAATTTCATGACGAGAGGATATATCGTTATTCTACGTTGCAATTGGTGTAACGAGGATACTTTTTGCCCAGGGACAAATTATTTTAAAAATTTAAAATTGGTGCCCCGACCATTTCCGTGTCGTCACATTTTACTATGATATAACGTTGTAATCCTTATTTTTGCGTCCCTGTACCTTGGAGCCCGGGGACATATTTACCTCACTGCCCCACATTGTTTCGACTTGGACCGGCGCACAGTACAAAAGGGTTTAACTTGTATTTCCTTACTGGCACGAGCGATATAAGACATCTGTTGCGCACTGGGTTCTGGGTGAAATGAAGTTTAAGTCTCGACTCTTGTCAATGGATAATTCAACTCTTTATTCAGTCAGCAATATAATTACAGCAACCGGTTCAGGTACACAACGTATTCTACTAACTATGCCACTTACTCCTAAGTGCATACAACGGACACTCTGTCCCTAATCCTAATACGCTGTACACTCGAGCACACCTCGATGTGTTACCAGCTATTAGAGCTACGCTCTATCACTCAATCGCTAGTCCTCACAAGGACTGTGGACCTCTTACTCGGTCTCCCTTCTACTCTCTTGTGTTCTCGTAACTCCTCTTGTGTGTCTCCCCTCACCACACTATATATACCCCGCCTGGCTGTCTAACTCTCATACAGAGTGACTACAACTAACATTATTATGTACAAGTCAGCCCTTTTAAGTCACGCCTTGACCAGAGTTCACAACAATGTCACAACAATTATTAGCAGTGATTCTCATACCTTGATAACATCTTAGCAAAGGAGAGAAAAATACCAGAAATGGTTGGTGCATACTGTAGCTAAAGATTATGTTTTTTTTGCCTCTATTCTATTGCAAACTTTTTACAATGGCTACATCTTTGTTAGCAAACGATGGCTATGGAGACTTGCAGCATATAGTACAAATCCTAAAAATCATGAAAAAAATATTTTAAAAACAACAAGAACAAAAACACTTTAAAGCCAAAAGTCCTGTCTTGAATTGAGTGTTCGTTTTAAACTTCACATACAATAGATGCTACTTCTCAAAAAGATTTTGGAATGCAGAAAGCCATCATGGGACGCTGTTTTTCAAATGGTATTTTCGATCGACTAACTTATGCAGTAGCTGCTTTGTCTTTCAGTGCGGTAGCTCATGGTGTTACCCAGTGGCGTAGCTAGGGGGGGCGGTGGGGGCGGTCCGCCCCGGTTGGCACTCATTTAGGGGTGGCATTTGTGGGCATTTGAAAAGTACAACCATTTCCGACAACCGCCCTTGTTCTTTTGAAAGGGGAAATCCAAGGTGAAAAAAAAATATTCGTTAATTTCGAGTCTTAATTAACGGATTCGAATAACTTTTGTTTGATCACATAGTGGATTTTATAACTAACGCAAAACATTTTTAAAATTTTAAATCGCTCAAAAAAAGTATCCATTTGTTTGGAAAACTAAGCGGTATAAGTCACAAATGACGCTTTTATAAGAAAACTACCCAAAAACACATCACCGCTGGGCCGAATAATATGTGCCATTAATATAATAATGGGAACCCGTCATTTTTTAAATTAATGCAAAGCCATTGCATGGAACAAAGAGATGTGCTAATACAAAATTCTGTTATATGAGCCAAACAATTTGTGAAGAGATGGAAATATTAACTGAACGCCGAGTTCGAAGGAGAAAAAAATATGAGTAGAGAAAATTCAGAAGACTTGGTTCTAATTTTAGAACAAGAAGTACAACGAGAAATGTTTTTATCGATGGCTGGAATTATAAAATAAAATAAAATAACGCTTTGATGCGTTGCATGTCCTTGCAAGAAAATATTCGTATATAATACCATGTAACCTACTAAATGAAGCATTTGAACATCAAATAAATTACTTCATTGACATTGACAGTTCAATATGGAAAGAAAAAGGATCCAGGTTTATAGGCTGTACCTACACTATAAGAAGACGCATTATGTTAGAAAACGGGGGAAAAGGCCCCTTGATCTAATAAATTTATTCAACAGAATAGATTGGAAAATTCTGTACCCAACATTGTAATTTTGCTATGAATTTTTTCAACTATTGCTATCAGTGTCGCTAGTTGTGAAAGGAGCTTCTCCAAACTGAAGTTGATGAAAAAATTATCTTCCTTCCACAATGAGCGATTAAGGACAACAAAATCTTGCAATACTGTCCATAGAACAAGATATTAAAAATAATTTTAATTTTGATTTTATAATACACGATTTTTCTATTATGAAAGTTAGGAAAGTAAATGTATAAATATGTTTACATACTAATGTACGCCTTTTATTTAAATAAAAATTAAAAAATTAGAGATTTAGCGGCGCCCTTTTGAACTGGTGCAGGCCGGCGCCCTTGGCAACTGCCCCAACGCCAAGCCGTTGTTACGCCACTGCTAATGTATACAATTTCTTTGTTTGTAAAAAAAAACAATTATTTATAAATACAAAATAAAAGAATAGCATTTATTTTTTTTTAAATGTAAATTTGAAATATGTTTTGTATCATTTGGGGGGGGGGCTGCCACCTCAGTAACTTTCTTGTGGCCTTTAAAAAAAGTATCTTGTATTTTTATAAATGTGTATTTATAGGTATATAATCTTATGCAGCCTCTTTTATTACTGTTTACATAAATATGGCATGCAATGGTAAACATGTTCACCACCTTTACTTCGTTTCAATTACAATTATTTATTCATGTTTATTAATTTTTAAAAACCATAATATAATCGACTAACTGGCCGTCCATAAATGACGTCATGCGATTTTGGCTGATTTTTCACCTTCCCCCCTCGTCACACATCGTCACAAAAACGTAGACCCCTTCTTCAATAAGACGTTACAAAGCTTTGACCCCCCCCCCAATAAAAGCCGTATTTTCTGTTTGAAAACGAGGATTTTTCAAATTAAAATTTTGTCATTTAAGTATGTTTTTAGTATAACGCTGCATTCTAAAATCGTAACACGGGTTTTACATAAACGTCATTAAATAAAGTGTCAGTAATCAAATATTTAAGTGGAAATTTTATTTAAAGTTACAAGTTTTGACGTGAAGTCACATTTCTTAAACACCCCCCCACCCCTTTTCGTTACACATCTTAACAAACGTATGTGACTCCTCCCCCCCCCCGGTGCGTGACGTCATTTATGGACCTCCCCTAAAAGGGCGGCAAACTGGAGACCGCCCCGGACGGCAAAAGTTCTAGCTACGCCACTGGTGTTACCCCCTAACGACTTACCCCATAGACCTCTTCCGAACCAGCCAGTGCCAAATAAAGGTAACAGTAACATACAGAATTTTACGTTTTTGTCTCACCCCTTGTGATGGTGTAACCCGGTGCGGTTCGCACCCCCTGGTGACGCCTCTGAACATGATAATGGAATATTTTTAAAGCTAGTCCAACTTTTAGCTGTTTTTTAAATTCATCAGCATGGATCTACAATTTACCTCTGCCTTTGCTCATTGATGCTTCTTTCTGGAAAACTTGTCATGATTTCCTGTAGTGGGACGAAATGTGTAGTATTACGCTGCATTTGAGACAGTTGCCTTAGAAAAATGTGCAACTTTTTCCCAAAGACTTGATTTGTGAATATAATTGGATTACCACTGCTATTCGCCCTTGAAGATTTGTGTTAAGAGAGTTTAGATGTCTTGTCACATCAAATAAAAATGCAAAATCTGCCAACCAAGCGGGATCAGATTGTTCTGGAATCGGTTGTTCCTTATTTGCCACAATGAATGTCTTATTTAAGTGTGTAGAGGCGCTGAAGTGCTGTTCTCCAAACAAGCCATCTTGTACCAATGTGACACACAACATCTTCTTATTATCCCTTGATGTAAAGAAGAAACTGCTGAAACTAGCGGTGAAACGGGGCTTTAGAGCGAATAGAGCTTATAGCTTTTATTCCTGGCTCAAGGATACGATCACATCTTAGTATTTGGCACAAGGACTTGTTGGTGAATGATACAGTGAAGTTTTCAAATCTTTGCCAGCCCCTTCGCAGACAAGTTTTGTTTGTCAACTGTACTCACCAGACATTGCAGGGGCACCATCAGTAATAATACAGAAATTTGTTTATTTGGTTATTTAACGTCATTGACAGCAGAACAAAAATAAAAAGCTTCAATTTATTCCTCTTGTTAGGTCTTTAAGACTGAAAGTCTAGTAATTGGTAAACAATAAAATGTTACCCATTTTTTTACATCGTTTGAAGTACTCAAAACAGTACAAAATTTCAACTTTTTAAAATAAATATAATATCGTTACAGAAATAATACATCCGTCAGTTAGTAAAAGGCACAAAAAAAAGTGATTTGAAACATGTTCATTTTCAAATAGAAAATACGGCCTTTATGGGGAGGGGCAAAGCTTTCTGACGTCATATTGGAGAGAGAAAAAAAAGTTGAAGTTTTTTGTGACGACGCATGACGAACGAAAAAGTGAAATTGGCCATAATTTCGTGACGTAATTTATGGACGGCTCCATAAGGGGGCAATTTTTCACTTTTGCACGGAGTGGTTGAAAGGCTAAGTCCTGCCCTGCTAGTAGAAAACTTCGATTTTCTTCTTTATATTTTCGTTTCCTGCAACTTGTTGCAATAGTTTGTAGATTTTTATCGAAACGGGAACAAGAAATTTAACAGTTTACATCACCAACCACTTACAAACCAATCGCTCCCTTCAACTTTTAAATTTTAAATAAGCCAAAAATAATTCAACCCTTTGTTTCTTCCAGATTTTTTTTTAAACGTTAATGTATTTTTGTTATTACAGTTTACAGTGAAAGTCATTGAACGACTATAATTATTTTTTTAAACTCCAATAATAGATCATATGTTTTTAAAGTATGGTGGGGATAGAAGTGGAGGGGGGTAGATAAACAACATTCACTCGTCTGTCTCAACCGGTAACTCAATAAGTCGGTGTATTTCAAAGCGAAGTTTGCGTCCTGTCATATAATAAAAGCAGGGGTGTTATTATTAACACAAAATATCAACCCCTTAAATTATCTGGAGTGCGGTCCAATATTCCATTTAATCTGCGCGGCCGCGCAGATATCTGACCGACGCCGCGCAGCAGCTTAGAATTACAGCGCAGCAAATTTTGAAAAATGATGCACATAAAATGAATGTTGTGCAACTTTGCACACTAGTTTTTCTACTTTCCACATGAACCAATGAACCTTAGAGGGAACATTGGTGTGGTCGTGTTTACTTTGATTCATTCAAAGAACCTAAATCTTTTAGTGTTAATAGATTTATGTTTCATGTTCAGGTGTATCAAAATAATTTGTATTTTGTCGGGACCGTATTTTATTTCCCGTTGATAGATATTTCTTCTTAAACGTTTTCCGGTTAAACGTATTTCACAGCATATATTTCAAACAAAAAGTTTTAATTTGATCAATTGTTCGCGAGCCGCAACGTGAACACAGAAGAGCCGCATGCGGCTCGCGAGCCACGGTTTGGTCACCGTTGGTGTATAGTATATAGCCTATACAGTGGCGTCACTAGGGTGATGCAGTAGAGGGTGACACCATCAGAGGGGATGACACCAAAATCTAAAATGTTACTGTGTACGATTTTTTGTCAAAAAAATAGACAATTTTTTTCACCTAGAAATAAAAAAGTTACGAAATACAATGAAATACATTAAACGCGAAAACTTATTAATAAAATAAAATCAGTTAACGTGCAAACAGTCTAAAAAACTACAATAAAGCAAGTTACAAAAAGAAAAGAAAAGAAACAGACAGATCTGAGAGAGAATTAATTAAAAAGACTGAACATGAAAGAAGCAGTGTTTTTTGTTTTAAATGATGAAGCAGACTGGACTTTGACATACCGACACCATGGATTAAGCCAGTGAGACGAACCCCAACTCACTATTCCCTTCAATACAATGGATAAGTTTTTTTTATCCCCCCCCCCAAAAAAAAACAACAACACTCAAACAACAACACAAAAACAACAAAATGTATGCTTTCTTTCAAATCTGTGTTCTTGTTTTTATTATTAAATCCTTTATATTAACTCGTGGTGTCTGAGGCTTTGCTTGAATGCCGAAAAAATTTGGATCAATGTTTAACCCCCTTCCACGAAAGCTAGCGAGCTGAAATTTTGCAGGCAGACTTGTGCCGATGATACAAATGATGTATCAAAATTTCAGATCGATCGAATTTACTGTAATTAAATTAATAAATTTTTAGATTGTCTCTATTTATCTATATGTAGCATGTTAATGTGTGTGCTTGAGTGTCGCGGTGCGTATTATATTGAACAACCTTTTTAATACATTCCTGTCGCGCTGTGCTGTGCGTATTATATTGACGATGCTTTTTTAAAAATATATTCCCGATCGGTGCGCAATATTCAATATATTAAACATGTTTTACGAGACATAACTAAAATTTTGGATTTTTGGATTGTCGTGCGATGCGTATTATAATGAACATTCTTTTAGATATGTCTCGTATATAAAGGATTTATAGTAAAAAAACTGGGTTTTTTAATTTTAAAAAAATATATTTTATTTTAAGGGGAAAATTATGTATTAAATGTCTTTGAGTTAATGTTTAAACTTTAAAATAATATAATTCAATTAATTAATAATTAATTATTTCAAGGCTTATTTGACATATTTTGGGAACATTTTCCTTCTTTAAATTGTTGTCACAAGTCTCTATAGATCGCACGATGAAAGAGCGACAACAAATGGGTGCAAACATAAGAGCGCTATACCTCGTTGGTAGTCCATAAACATTAGCATATAACAATTGCCTCAAATATTCATCTGTACTCTTTTGTTGTGTGCTATTTTACTGGTCACTGTCACGAAATTAATCAGTAAGTTACACTTAAATAGAAAACACTTTAAAGAAGACAAATTACAAAATATGTCGCCACTAGGAAAATACGAGGGGTGCGGACCGCACCGAGTGACACCAAAATGTAACATTCTGTATGTTCCCGTTATTTGGTACTGGAAGACTCGGAGGAGTTCTATGGTTTAAGTTTAAGTCGTGAGCCGGTGACACCATGAGTCATGAGCTACCGCCCCTGTCGACACCAACCCTAGTGATGCCTCTGAGCCTATATATATAATTGAAAAGTCCATAAATCAGTCTTTAAATTAAGGATGTTGCTTGCGTTACGACATGTCGTAACGCTAGCCAGGAAACTAGTGCTACGACATGTCGTAGCAGCAGACGATTCGGCGGGATGTTGCTAGCGTTACGACATGAACTGTCGTAGCAGCAGACGATTCGGCGGGATGTTGCTAGTGTTACGACATGTCGTAGCGCTAGCCAGGAAACTGCTGCTACGACTGTCGTAGCAGCAGATAATTCGACGGGATGTTGCTAGCGTTACGACGTGTTTTTTTTTAATTAGAAAAAAAATTAAATCAGCAAAAAACTCGCCGGGAGCGAGATTAGAACCCAAGTATCGTTTTAACAATCAAAGTTGTTGTTCGTCCGTCGTAGTCGACGATGACCACTCTCATCATATTTGTATTTGACCTGTGCCAGGCCGCCACGTGTGTCCTCTGGTGGCTTATTAACCCTATAACTATTCAAGCACGCAATTTGCATCGGCATGTTGGAGAAGAGATGGATGGGAACCCTTCAGGATGGTGTTTGATACGGTCCTTCCTGGCTTGACGTTTTGTCTTGGCAGCCTGTTGTCTATTACCCTCACAGACAATTGCGCAATTCCGTATCATAGAGAGCCAGGGGTCTCGGTTACTGGCTGCTGCTTCCCAGGAGTCATGTCTAATGTCAAAGGCCTTTAGAGCAGTTTTAAGTGCATCCTTGTATCACTTACGTGGACCACTGCATGCACTATATTCTATGCCCTGCAGTAAACTGACCATAGACGAGCCTCTAGCGAGGCGATGGTCGGGCATGCGCACTACATGGCACACCCAGCGTAGTTGGCTCTGCATAAGGTTAGTGTGGATGCTGGATAAATAGGCTTATTAATAATATATAGCCTATAGTTACTACAGTATAGGCTATACTATACATGAACATCATTATTCATTGTCATTACGATTATCAAAATAATTTCCCAGAAGAATGGGGGCATTTAAAGTTGATCCATTACTAATAGTTTTAATAATACATTGTTTTTACCTCTTTGTGTTAACCTTTTGAGTTAGAGAAATATATTCCATTACTGAAAAAACTGGTAGGGGCCATCCATATATTACGTACGCAAGGAGGGGGGAGGTCTTCAATTAACGGAATTTTGCTTATGGATTGAAGTTTTCTCTTACTCTTTCGCCGTTATACCCGTTATAAACACACAACGGGACGGCGATTTCACTGTTTGTATTGTTCTTTTTATCAGTTTTGTTATGTAATGTTCAAGACAATAAAATTTGAATGCTCTATTGTATTTCTTCAATAATTTCAACATGAAAAACACGATATTACAAAAAACTATAAAAGGTCCGTCCATGAATGACGTCACTCGATTTTGGCCGATGTATACCCTCCTCGTCGCACTTCGTTACAAAAACTTAGACCACCCTTCTCTGGCCGATGTATACCTTCCTCGTCGCACTTCGTTACAAAAACTTAGACCACCCTTCTCCAAAATTACGTCTCAAAGGGGCAGTCCATAAATGACACCACGCACCTAGGGGGGAGGGGGGTCTACATATTTGTGACGATGTGTGACGTGGGGGAGGGGGGTGTGACTTCACATCAAAACTCGCAATTTTGCATAAAAGTTCCACTTAAATATTTGATTTGTTACATGGCGTTTTACATGACTTCACGCGTGTTACGATATTAGAATGCAGGCCTACACTAAATAAATACTTAAATGACAAAAAAGTGATTTTAAACATGCTCTTTTTCAAATAGAAAATACAGCTTTTATGGGGGGGGGGCAAAGCTTTTTGACGTCAAATGGGATGGGGTGGTCTAAGTTTTAGTGACGACGCGTGACGATGGGGGAGGGGGAGTGAAAAATCTGCCAAAATCGCGTGTTGTCATTTATGGACAGCCCCCCCCCGGAAAAAAATCCGCATTTTCTAATATTTTAGTGCGCATTTTGATGTGCGTCACATTTCTTAAACACCCCCTCCCCCTCGCCACAAATGTGCGACCCCCTCCCCCACCCCCTTGTTAGGCGTGTGACGTCATTTATGGGCGGCATCAAAGAGTAAAACCAATATCTTCTGACTCCGGCTTAATTTTTTATTTGTACGTACGCATGGGGGGGTCCAAAAATGTACAAGATGCAACGGGGGGGGGTGGTACAAAAATACGAATTTTGTGCGTACGTAATATATGGATGGCCCCTTAGTTGTAAAACTCACGCCTCGCCTCGTCCGTTGGTGATGCCGATCAACTTGCGAATCAAAAAAAAATATTTTTTTTTAATTTAAAAATAAAAATTGTTAGTATCAGCATAATTAAAATACAGCTTTAGTCGTAACTGTAAGCACAAACCATAGCCATAATTTTACGACTGCCGTAGCAGCAGACGATTCGGCGGGATGTTGCTAGCGTTACGACATGTGGTAACAATAGCCAGGAAACGTTTGCTTGGCTAGTGTTACGACTAGCACTTGCTACGACTAGCCTTAGTACTATTAGTTATTAGCAGTAGCAGTAAACACTTCGGAAAAACTATATCGCTGTAATATTTTAACAAACTCTTCATAATATTTTAATTTTATACGCATAAAATATAACATATATCATATATAAATATATAATTATAATTAATAATAATATAAATATCGTATTATTATAATACGATATTAATAGATCTGGCTGCTGGGCTTATTTATGTGTTATATTTATACGTGTATTAATTCTAAAATGTAAATTTATTTAAATAGATTTAATCAACGTATCCGCTTTTCAGAATAAGAAGAACAAAAATTACAAAATTACACGCCGGGAGCGGGAATAGAACCCTAGCTGTCAGCTTTGCTTTTTTATCAAAGATCGTCCATCACTAACACTTCATCTAGAGGTGCTCAGGTCTCAAGTTTTGTTTCTAAAAATTATATCTGTTTGTCATTAAATGGACACCAATCAAGTTTTTTTTTAACCTTAAAATTCATTATCCAGCTTACCTAGTGTGACGAAATTTGTGTTGACTCAACTATCTGCTACCCCGCCTACGGGTGAAACAAGGGGAATAACTCACGCGCTTGATTAGCTCGCCTGTGTCAACAGAACCCAATTAAATATGCAGGTGTTAGGGTCTCATTTGTTGGTGGGTTATTGCTTGCTCGCCGCCGCATGCACACAAGAAATGACACCAGATTTGGGTACAAGTCACTGTTTATTCTGCTATGTACAATTGTATAAACTGGCGGTCCCGCCTAGACATCCAATACATCTATCTGCAAATGGCTTAATATTCGAGCATGCCCTCGGTCCGACTCGACCATCCTGGGCTCACGCTCAAGTCCTCTTACAGCCACACGTATACACACGAAGTCTCTAAGTCCGACTCGGTCCGAGTCCACTCCGTGTTACTATCACTACCCGGTCTATCACAGACCGTTCCGTCTCCACAACTCTGCGCCAACTAACTAACTCCACTCAGCTCGTCCCTTTTACCCCCCCCCCAAACTGGTCTCGATTGACCCTGGCGTGTCCTCTGTCATACCCCGTGTGCCCAGAAGTTAGCTCAGACATGACTAGACCTTATTCCCGTGACAGGAGTTCATACCAGTCAACAAACATTCACTCACAGTGATTCTCATACCCCTGACATGTCCCCCCTCTTCCCTTAGATTCTACTACTGTGTAGAATCTTCTATTTACAACATCCATTCACACAAAAAAAACAAAGTCAGGGTATGGAATCACTGTCCTTTCGCACCCACTCACAACATATCTTGAAAATCACGAAAATTCTCAAAGCATCTTCATCATCATAAATAGTCAATGCATCAATGCATAATATATATCATAATCATCAATATCAAAATCATCAATATTTCTAATAATTATCAACAACATTCCCTTCATCATCAAAATAACAAACATTATTTTCAGCAGAACATATCAACAATACATATCCTTATCAAGAATGTCCTGATTATCTCCAGGGCGAAACATTTCTTATATCATTACCCCAATGGCCATGACCCTCAAAATACGTCATCAATACCCAGTATAGTACTGGTACCCAGGACACATCAATACATGTTATAAAAAAATGACACGAGGTCACCTGGACCCCGCAAGTTCTAACAAAAACACCTTATTATCTCTTATCATAGTTATAAACAAAAAAAAACACATCATCTTGAAAAAGAAATCATAGTTAACACAACAACCAAATCATCATCATAACAAATATCATATTCATGTACATCAATACACAGGCCCAAAAAAATTATAACATTGAAAAAAAAATCATAGCCATTGTATTTGAGGGTGGGATATTAAGTTTGTCCTTAACTCGTGTTAAAGTAACTTTGACCTCAATTGGATTGTACTAGTTGACCCCTCGCGGTCCCCCTTGTGTCTATTAATACACTTGTGTAACTGAGTCATGTTGCCCTGCTATGAAGGTCGTAATCGTCGCCTGTGTTCCTCAATTCAAAATAGTACACTGCTGATCACGTGTCCTTGTCTGTTTATTCCCGTGTAGTCATATCTGACCGTTTCTATGTCACTGTCTTTCCTTATTCCCTCCCCTCCAGTCTAGACAAACAATCCGCTATGACATTTTCTTCGCCCTTGATGTACTGGACATCAAACTTAAACTCCTGGAGTATTAGTGACCACCTTGTTATTCTCGAGTTGGTGTACGTTGTTGTATTCAAATATTTTAATGCTTGGTGGTCGCATTGTAGGATAAACTGTGACCCTAGTAAATAATATGATAATTTTTGGACAGCCCATATTATTGCTAAACATTCTCTCTCGATAGTGGAATATCTCGTTTCTCTTTCCATCAATTTCCTACTTATAAATTTGACTGGGTGTAGAGTGTTGTTTCTGGATTGTAACAAGCACGCCCCTATACCTTTCATCGACGCGTCTGTTCTCACTATAAATGTTCTGTTATTGTCAGGTAATATTAATATGGGCTCGCTACTCAGCCACTTCTGGATTCTGTCTAGCGACTGTTGGCATTCATTTGTCCAGCGGATCTTGTTTGGTTGACCTTTTCTTGTAAGGTCTGTTAGGGGTGCCGTTAGGGTTGAAAAGTTTGGTATAAATTTGTTGTAGTATGATATGAGACCCACTAAACTTCTAACCTGTTTTTTCGTGGTAGGCCTCTCTAGTTTCAAAACTTTCTGTACGTTATCACTCTCGGGTTTCAGTAGTCCTCCTCCTATTCTGTGTCCCAAAAAATTAATGGACTTTTTCCCGATCTCCATTTTCCCTGGTTTTACTGTAAATCCCGCTTCTTTCAGGGTTTCAAAAACTTGCCTAAGTGTCTTGATGTGTGTCTCCCAGTCCTCTGTATGCACACATATGTCATCAAAGTACGTCTCTACCTTATCTAAGTGACCGAAGAGTTTCCTCATTATTCTGTTAAATGTTGCCGGGGCAGTTGATAGTCCGAAGGGCATGTATTTAAATTGATATAGGGCATCGGGCCCTTGGAACGCTGTATATTCCTGGCTATCTTTTTGCAGGGGTATTTGCCAGTAGCCCTTGGTTAAATCTAACTTACTGAAATATCTTGAATGTGTCATGTTGTTCAGTATATCCTCTGGGTTTGGGATGACTTCAGCTACGGTTCTCGTTATCTTATTCAGTTTTCTGTAGTCGACGCACGTGCGTACTGAGCCATCTTTCTTTTTTATCAGGACTAAGGGCGAAGAATAGGGTGATTTTGATTCTTCTATGATCCCCAACTTTAACATTAGATTGATCTCTTCTTTTAATTTCCCTGCCATGTGTGACGGGATTGTGTACGGTTTTAAGGTTATTGGCTTCTTGTTCACGAGTTTGATTATATGTTCGCCTACTGTTGTTTTCCCTGGGATGTCGGAGATCACCTCTGTGAATTCTTCTACCATCTTTTTTATTTCGTCTTTTTGTGCTCTCTCTAAGTCATTATTAATATCTAGCTCAGAGTGCTTGTCTTTTACCTCTATTGTGGGTACAACAAATTCTTCCCCCTCTCCGTTGTCCTCAGTTATTACTACTGCTGCCCCGCCGTGCGTAATGTTCTCATTGTTATCAACCCCGATGCTCTGACGATTTCTCTCCATAAACCTGGTTACTCTGTTGAGGTGGTAAATTTTTTTCCGATTTCCCTTTTTTATCTCCACATTGTATTTTGAAAGTACTTTGGTCACTTCATAAGGGCCCTCTGAATATAATGCCAATTTTTTCCCTCTTTTCGGATTTAGGAGTAATACTTTGTCTCCTACATGAATGTCTCTCTTTACTGTCTGTCGGTCATAGTACGTCTTATTCTTGACCGTCTGTGCTACTGTGTTCGCTCTCGCCTTTTCCAGCCCTGTTTTTAATTTATTTCTTAATTCAATAATATAATCGTACGTACTATTTATCTCATCTGCGGTGCTTTCATGTGTAAATATAGTTCTCAATATTGCCATCGGCCCTCTCACCTTCCTGCCGAACATTAACTCATAAGGTGAGATTAATGTGGTTTCATTGGGAACTTCCCTATATGCGAATAGCACCGACTGTAATACAGTATCCCAGTTATCTAACCCTTCTGTAACTACTTTCCGTAGCATCGTCTTTAGTGTTCCATTTAATCTTTCCACCATTCCATTGGACTGGGGATGATAAATGGATGAGTGGCTGATCTTGATGTTAAGCATTTTGCACACCTGCACGTACAATTCAGACGAGAATTGGGGTCCGTTGTCCGACAAAATTTCCTCAGGGAATCCCATTCTAGTGAAGATTGAGTATAAAGCTTCACATATGTCCTCTGCAGTGACTTTCTTTAATGGTACTGCCTCCGGCCACCGGGTAGCCATATCAATTAGCGTCAGGATGTACCTATTCCTGTTATTGGTCATTGGTAGAGGTCCCACTATGTCTATCGCAACTTTCTTAAATGGTGCTCCAATTATTTGCATGTACCCGAGTTCTATCGGCTTAATCTTCCCTGGCGGTCGAGCCTTCTGGCATATTGGACATGTCTTAACATATTCCGTGATGTCTTTGTTCATTTTTGGCCAAAAAAACTCTGACGTTATGATATGTTTTGTTTTCCTGACTGACCTATGTCCCGCTAGTGCTGATTCGTGTGCATTCTGGAGGATAATCCCCCGACTCTCAAACGGAATTACTAGTTTGTCATCGATCTTGTTGTTCGTATTGTTTGTAAATTTCCTATATAAATAACCATTTCTCATATGAAATGTAATTTTCCCTTGCTTTGTTTGCTCTACTTCTTTATTCTTAGCTTTCTCCCAGTACTTTCCTAGTTCTGGGTCCTTTTCTTGTTCCCACTTCACGTTTTTATTTTCCGGTATTATTGACATTTTGTTATTGGCTATTTCTGTATTTAGTACATTTTCGTTGTCTCTCTTCCTTTGTGCTCTTGTTATGACATTCCCATGGTGGCGGACCGCCTCTCTATCTTCCCCCACATTTCCTATTATGAGGTCCGCCACTGGGTCGTCGAATAGTGCCGCTAGCACTACCCCTTTTACATACTGAGTATCGATTTCGATATACGCTGTCGGGTATTCTATAACTGCTCCATCTATCAGTCGTAGTTTATAAATTGTATTTGTTATCTGATGTCTATTAACTAAACTTTTCCTGCACCCGATGATGGTACAGCCTGTGTCTCGGAGTACGGATACTTCTTTCCCCCCTAATTTTCCTCTTTCTAAGTATAATACCCCTGTCGATTTTCTTTCGATGTCTTCTCTTATTTTCTCGTTCGTTTTCTTCCTGTCTTTTCTTATTTTCTCGTTCGTCTTCTTCCTGTCTTCTCTTATTTTCTCGTTCGTCTTCTTCCCATTGTCTCCACTTGTCTAGTACGTATTTGTTTAACTCCTGCCCCTCTAACTGTAACTTTCTCCCCGTCTCCCTAAAGTCCGCCATTATTTTATCGATATCTTGTGTTTTTTTTACTTCTCGTTTCCATATTGTTCGTTTATATATGACAGATATGCTATATCTAATTATATATATTATATTATATATAAATTATTTAACAGATCAATTTTACTCTAGCACACTTTCCCAATTTAACACTATTTTATAAGTAATTAGTACGTACTTACTGTGGGTTATATTTCAGACATAATATCCATATACAATGAAAGTACCATTACACAATAAATATCCATTCGTAAGAAGTTCACAAAGTCACACTTTTTGCCGTTTCCCTGTCACTTAGAAATGTTTTTCTCAACCTTGAATATCTTCTCGATCTTGTCCTGATTTGAACTGTGGTGATGTGGGTCGTCTCGGCTCCTCAGGGTCCCAGTGTAGCTGGGGCGGGATGGTTGGTTCTGCAACTTGACCTCCCGGTAAAGTTTGTAATCGTCTTCTCTCGTAGTTGGCACCGTCTGTCGACGCCTTGACTGCCCGTGTTCGTCGCTGGTTCAGACGTCAATGCTGTGCTGGTTCCGACGTCGTTGTTTTGCTGATGTGGTTACGGTGTTAGGTTTCGTCGTAACTCTTAACTGGTTCTGGTTCGAGGCGTACGCCCTACGCTTGACTCTCCTGCGACTTGTACGGTATGTACCCGACCCTTAGTACTAGCTAGTACAGTAGGTTCTGTACTGATGTGTTTTCGTCGTTTCTCTCAAGTCGATTCTTGTGTTGTTGGCGGTGCTTGGCAATCCTGAGACTCTTTCGTTGGACGGGGCCCCCATGTTAGGGTCTCATTTGTTGGTGGGTTATTGCTTGCTCGCCGCCGCATGCACACAAGAAATGACACCAGATTTGGGTACAAGTCACTGTTTATTCTGCTATGTACAATTGTATAAACTGGCGGTCCCGCCTAGACATCCAATACATCTATCTGCAAATGGCTTAATATTCGAGCATGCCCTCGGTCCGACTCGACCATCCTGGGCTCACGCTCAAGTCCTCTTACAGCCACACGTATACACACGAAGTCTCTAAGTCCGACTCGGTCCGAGTCCACTCCGTGTTACTATCACTACCCGGTCTATCACAGACCGTTCCGTCTCCACAACTCTGCGCCAACTAACTAACTCCACTCAGCTCGTCCCTTTTAACCCCCCCCAAACTGGTCTCGATTGACCCTGGCGTGTCCTCTGTCATACCCCGTGTGCCCAGAAGTTAGCTCAGACATGACTAGACCTTATTCCCGTGACAGGAGTTCATACCAGTCAACAAACATTCACTCACAGTGATTCTCATTACCCCTGACAGCAGGGATGTCAGGTAAAAGAGTCCAACCTCTTTGTGAGATGGGGAATAATAGAGGCCAATCGGACAAAACTGGACCAAACCGCCCCTCAGGGTATAAATACAAGCGCGCCCCTGGATCACCGTTCTCTTCTTTTCCGGCCAACGACCACAGCATTAGAACAATAGAAGTGTAGTATCACATCAGGATTCAATCTGTGCCCATCCTTAGTCGAGAGAGCACAGTCCATCCAAACCAGAAATCTGGTAGAGGGAGCTCTAGCTTTATTTGCCGTATTTGTATAGTACGCATTACATGTAAATGCTTATATATGAACCATTGAATTTTCCGGTTGTAAAATTGTTGAAATGTTTAAGCCCCACGGTCGACAGCTCGCCGTGCGGGACCACGTGGGACACGTGAACATTCCATGTTGTTATTTAACTGTGTGATTACACACGCTCTCCATCGGGTGGATGGTTTGAGCTAGATTTTCACAAAGTAAGATGCATTTAATGTATTTATGTATGTTGAACCATGTGCCCGGGTGTCAGCCAGCTAGGTCTGCATCCGTGGTTTAAGACTTAGACCTAGTCTAAGCCCCCCCCCATTATTAAATTAATAATTCACAGTGTATATGAATATATGTAATCCCCTTTTGGCACCTTGCTCTGAAGGCTTGGTTGTCGGAAGGTGGAATATAGACAGACTAAATTAGAGAATATACCCTAATTATCTTTTCTGTTTTAGTCTGGTTCCTGGATACCGGACCTGTGCAGAGAGGCAACACGCACTCCTGTCCAGTCCAACCCAGGCTGACTTGTCGTTATACCCGATTGGTCACACACCGTACCAATCGAAGCCGGTTGCCACACATAGATGTGCCCCGAAGCTCGCACATCACACACGTGAGTGCGAAAGCCATCTTATCACACACCCTGTGAAAGTTGATGCCGTCTTAACCCGAGACGAGATAGCCAACACACCCCCAAGCATCGAGTATCAGGAGCACGCCCAAGTGACCTACTTACTCAACACGCCAGCCAGAGGAACGACCTTGCAGTACCAACTGCGTCCGCCCCATCAACCAAGGGAATACGGCGTAGGGCAAGGTGACCCAGAGTTGATACCGTTGTCATCAAAGCCAGTGAACCGAGTGCATCGGCCAGGACGGACTTGCAGAACCAACCATCCCGCCCCTAACAGAGGACACGGGTGGGGCAAGGATACCTGCAGGCAACATCAGTACTAAAACTAAACACATATTCTGTAGGCCTGAGACTAATCTCTTAAGGCCTTGGCTAGAACCTGGGCAATCTGCTCCATCTGCTGAGCATTGCCATACAACATTGTCTTCACATGGGACTCGCCCGCCTCCCTCACCCCCCCGGCTATATCGAGCGCCGGGCAAGACGTCACCAGGTGTTCGACTGTCTCAGGGGCTTGGCTGCAATGACGGCAGTTCGAGTCCCTGTTGTGGTCTAGCCTGTGAAAGTAAGAGTTGGTTGGGCAATGTTCTGTTCTCATCTGAGTCACCAAACCCTGGTGTTTGCGACTCAGGTTCCACCACTGGTCTGAACGGCTTGGCCTGGGCATGTTAGCGAATACCCCTCTGGCTGTTGTGTTGTCAGCCCACTCCTGGTACCACTTATTCCGAAAGTGGTCCTTTAGCCAGTTTTTAGCCCCGAGATAGGTGACTGGGGTCTCTGGTTGGGGCAGTGCTGCACCTGCTTTGGCCAGGGAGTCTGCTTTTTCGTTGCCATTAACATTCACGTGGCTCGGGATCCACTGCACTGTTACCTTACCTCCAAGTCTTTCGAGTCTACCCACGTCTTCCAAGATGACGTCAACCAGGTGGGTACCACGATTCTCACTAGCCAGGACTTCGAGGGCTGATCTCGAGTCACAGAACAGTACCGTGTCGAAACCAAAATATTTCCGACCCCTGCAGTGTCCGGTGCACACTTTCCAGGGCCCTGTGTATAGCCTCAAGCTCCGCATCGTAGTTCGATGCCATAGTCCCACAGGGACCTAGAAGTTCTTCTTTTGGTGGCCCTCCTATTGGGTATAAGATGAGCGCACCGTATCCTGCAATTCCTTCACTCGAACTGGCAGACCCATCCGTGAACACTTTCACTTGGGTTCCCGCGAACCCTTCTATCGTCTCAAGGGCAGCCGCTTTCTGTACATGTTCAGGGCTGCGTTTCGTCACCGCCGTGTCAGTCAGAGACAAACGTATTTCGGGACGTGAGCATTCCGCATAGGGCGGTTTGAGTGGGACACTTATAATTTGTCTTCTATTTTGTGGGGGTTTGACGTTCCTATCAAGTTCCGTTACTTGATGCATAAATGAGGAACGTTTCAAACACCCATGTCCGCCCCAGTTGTGCTGCATCTGGTAGCAGGGCTCCCTATAGTCTAACCTGCGGTACCTCTCTGCAGTCGTTATAATTGCCTTGTCCCTACGAATATCGAGCGGTTCTACGTTTGCAATGACTTCCACAGCAGCTGTGGGTGTCGTTCTGTATGCGCCACAGATAAATCTTAAGGCCTGGTTCTGGATTCGACCCAGTTTTTCCAATGCCGTTTTGCTGGCAAAGGCTTGGACGGGCATGCTGTAGTCCATAATCGACCTCACACTACCCAGAAAGAGAGCTCTGAGTGTACTTGCCCCAGCGCCCCAGTTCGTGCATGCAAGCTTTTTCACCAGGTTGAGCTTGGCGGTAGCCTGGGAGCACAGGTCTTGTACAAAGTTATGCATTTGCACCTTTTGATCCAGTTTGACTCCCAGATATACCGGTTGTTTGTCCCATTTGAGCGCCACATCGTTTATTTTGAGCACTATCTCCTGTTTGAGAATGGATCTGCCGTTAGTGAAAAGGGAATAG